>JBAMBO010004253.1:0-57856 GCA_037044535.1 Lordiphosa magnipectinata | reverse complement strand
CAAGAAAGAAAGTCGGTCAAGCCCGACTATAACATACTCTGTACCCTTAACGTCGCAGCTCGCATTTGCTCACGAGTTATACTCGATCATCTCTAAGCTTCACTCTCTCTCTCTCTTTCTCTCTCTCACTAAGATTGCCGTTCAATAGAATGCTGTGGTGATGGGTGGAGGGTGGTGGGTGTTTACTGGCCGTTTTTTGCTCATAACTTGAGTATCGTTAAATCGATAAATAATTTTGTTTACAAGGTATCTCTAGAAGGTACGAACGATCTATCTTCAAAAGTGTAGGAGATATGACGTTTTTTCCAAATTGCGGGGGCGTGAGGGGGCGTGGCAAAAATTGAAAATAAACTTGATCTGCCTGCAAGTATAAGAAATAAATGTCCCATACATGTCAAGCCGCTCTCTCTTACCTTCTCTGAGATCTCTTCGTTCATACGGACGGACGGACAGACGGACGAACGAACAGACGGACATGGCCATATCGAATCGGCTGTTGATGCTGATCAAGAATATATGTACTTTATAGGGTCGGAAACGATTCCTTCTCCCTGTTACATACTTTTGCACAAACTTAATATACTCTATGTACCTTCGGTACAGAGTATAAAAATAGAGGAAAGATATCTTCGGCTCGACCGAAGTTTATATACCCTTCTACCTTGTATAATTTATATAAATGAAGGTTTTAAATGACTTTCGTCGAACATTCTTAGCAGACGCTATAAAGACGCTACCATTGAAAACAAAAAAGTTTTTCTCACTAGAACTACTTTTTCGACCGATCTTTTCTAAGGCAGCCATATTCTATAGTCATCCGATATGGGCAGAGCTGTGTGGTAGCATATAATATAGTTTAGTAACAAGTTTGGGCACTGAAAACAAAAAGTTTTTCCTACTAAGTCTTTTTCAGAACTATCTTTTGTATGGCAGCTATATTATATAGTTGACAGATTTTCATCAAACTTGGTGGAATTATGTAAAAGCATAGAAAACGTATCTCACTTAAACTACTTTTTCGACCGATAGTTCCTATGGCAGTTATCGAGTAATACTTTTTAAAACGAAAAACTTTTTCGTTTTGGTGTTGCGAGAACACGTATCAATTCCACTTTCGAAAAGTTGCCGCGGAAGTGGAATTAAGAACACGCCTGAATTATTTTGTTGAAAATAAAAATATATATTTTTGTGTAAACGACAGTTTTTCTTGGGTTTTCGAGCTTTTATTTTCACACTATTTTCAAGGGTTTCAATATACACACGGTTTACTATTTACATTGTCAATACGGGTTTATATTTGTTTGATGGTGAAACTTATTTGAAGATCTTGCCCTGGTTGAATTTGCGACCATGCTTGTCGGTACCGGCCCATTAGAAGTATTGGGTGACTCAGTTTCTTGGTCTCTTCGCTCTTGGCGTCCAGTTTCTGCCAGTCGTACACCTCGTAGTCGATCTGCCAGTCGGGATACAGAGTGAAGGCCACACCCACACGCCGGAGATGGTGCTGTTGCCGTCCTCGCCGAACAGGCACACCGAGGCGAAGGTCTGCTTGCGCATCTTGTCCAGACCCTGGAACATGCCGGTGATGAGATTGTCACGACATGGACAGTTCTCCGTTGTATTTGTATTCGCCGAACCAGATGGAGTAGTTCTCGGCATCGAATTTGTCGAAGAAGTAGGGAATGGACTTGGCCTCCTCCTCGTTGGAGTAGACACGCTTGAAGTCATCAAAGTTGAAGGTGCCCTTGGGCATGGCATCGAAGGGGTCCTTCGATTTGGGCTCCAGAGCCAAGGCCTCGTCGGCGGCATCCAGCTCCTCGGGTTCGGCTTCCTTCTCTTCTCATTTGGCTTCTTCTCCAGTTTGGGCCTGCTGCTGCTGTTGTTGTGGCTTGGCACCGCCAGTCTTGCCTTGGAATTCGGCATATATATTTGTATGTTTTTTTTTTTTGTGAGTTTATAATTCAACAAAGTTTTGTCAAACTTTACATTGTGGCGCTATGAATTCCCAATTATGCTATATCGAAGCTTGTCGTCGGATTGGCGATTACATTATATAAGAATCCAACTATTCTTTAACTGGATAATTTCCAGAAATTTCCATTATGAAGGCCCCAGATCTCTGGCTCCCTGACTAGGGACTTGAATTAAACTTTGGTTCGAGAAACTTATTTTAGTCTTCGCACTTTACCAAATACTTCAAAAAAGTGCAAAAAAGTACCGCTGCTTTACTGGCATGTGTTCAGGTGGTACAATATGTGAACATACAAGCTCAAAGAGCCATTAACAAAAATATTATCAATTAAAAGAAGAATAGGTAAATGGAATCTCCAGTTCGTCCTACCGACAGACGGAACAGAAACACAAATGTTATTAATTATTAACCATTAAAAGAAGAACCTCCAGCTCGTCCAAGAGACAGACGAGTTAGAAAAGGCAAATATAATCAATTAGAAGCGGAACCCCCCGTACGTCCTAGAGACAGACGAGCCAAAATAGATAAATGGAAAATAAAGTTGATGATGGCCAAAATGTGGGGAGTTACATATTTCGTCGCCGAAGAAAACAAAAGGGATAAAGTTGAAGAAATAAATCAAAATATTTAAAAAGAAAGAAAAATATTGATGCGTCTGCTTCGAGTAGCAGAGCACAACTAAAAAATGGTTATTCCCTCGGCCCGTATTTATACTACCCGGTTTTGACAGGTAACTATTAGCTCGTTACTTACACACAGCTCGTTACTTGACAGTTTGCTTGACTCGTTATCAAATACTTTTATTACTTATCGATTAATTGGTATAATTTAAAAAGTAACAGACGTTAGAACCAAACAGAGTGTTGCTTTTGCATTATTTTGGGATTAGTGACGGTGACCAAAATGTCTTTTGTGTAGCATGGTAGCTACAGGGTGGTCCATTTAAAAATTGGAATTTAATTTTGCTATAAAAAAAAAACGGCTCGATATATTTCAAAGGTTGAACATTTATTGGAAAGGTTGGTTCATGTCATTTATTTATGAAAAGCAATTTCGGACAATTGACCACCACGGCTAACTTGGCAGTAGCCCATTCGATCCAGCCAATTTTGGAGAATATTTTCAATTGTTTCGTATTGCACGTATGTCAACAATAGCAACTCGAATATCGTTCTTCAACTCATCAATTGTTTCAGGATTGTTTTCATAACCTTTGTCCTTGACCGCTCCCCAAAGATAATAGTCTAACGGTGTCAGATCACAGCTTCTTGGCGGCCAATTCACATTTCCATATTTGCTGATTGTTCGATTTTCGAATACCGGGACGTGGCACGTAGCGCCGTCTTGTTGAAACCAAATGTCGTTCAAGTCTTCCGCTTCAATTTCCTTGAAGAACCAATCACTTAACATTCACCATTCACGGTCAAGGTGGCTTCTTCTTCATTTTCAAAGAAAAATGTACCAATGATGCCTCGAGACCAAAATCCGCACCAAACAGTGACACGTGGTGCGACGTCGACGACGATGTGCGGATTTTCTGTGCCCCAGATGCAACAATTTTGTTTATTAACACAACCACCGAGATGGAAATGTGCTTCATCCGAAAAGATGATTTTTCGGTCAAATTCACCATCTTCGGCCAAACGATCTTCCGCCCAATTTGCCAACTGTAGACGATTCGGATGGTCAATTTAGCTTTAGCTGCTGCACCAATTGAACTATGGCTTCATGGCAAGGTCTTTATGCTAAATTCGCATGAAGTGAGATCGATGACGAGTTGACGTTGATGTTTTCGGTCGAGCGCACCGGACGAGTACGTACACGGGTTGTTCTATCCACCAACATTCCAGTTTCACGAACTCGCTTCACGAATTGATCCACAAATTGAGTTTTCGGAACATTTTTTTTGTAAAATGTTTTTTTTTTTAAATTTCGCACAGTTTGAGTCGAGGACTCACCACTTTGGAAATATGTTTTTAATATTTTCCAACTTTCTTCAAGCGAATAGCGACCCATTTCGTAAATGTCAAAGTTTTTACTAAATATTAGTCGCTTTCCGAATGACATTTGACGTTTTTAAAGTCAAATTATGAATAGTTCTAATTCCAAACACTAGATGGACGTCGCTGCCGCACAGCAGTAGATAGGGACGCGTCGGACTCTGGTCTAGATCTTCAAGTTCTTTATCATTTTTTGAAAAACGAAACTGTGAGAGCGTGTTCAACGCAATTCTCTCAAAGTTAGCTTGCCCTCTCTGTATTATATTCATTAGTTAGAAGCCAACTTAAATTGATCAGATACACACAATCTTTGGGAGGTGGCAATATACACTGCTCGCCACTTGAATAGGACACCCTGTATGCTCTCTTTAAAACTGCTCGTAACTCGAAAACGAAATGGTAGAATCACGGTATTTTTTGCATATTATCTTTGTGCAAGCTTTCTTCGCTCTTTCTGGTATATTCCAAGTTTTGGAGTAGAACCGTTATAAAGTTGTTTGCACTTTATGTGAGCATTCGCAAAAATTCAATGGAATTTTTGCGCCACTTGAATAGAACATGCATTTTATTTGGTCGGTATCGTTGACACGTGCACATAAATTTTGGTTTACTTAAACTTTTTGCTTTAATTGAAGTGTATATAAAATTAAAAAAAATTAAAATGGGGCGTGGCACTTCATTATCTGAGTCGGAGAAAGGAAAAAACCAAGCTTACAAGGATTCTGGCCTTTCTATTGCCAAAATAGCAAAACAAGTCGACAGGAGCCGTCACGCCATAACAAATTTTTTAAATAATGAGGCTAATTATGGTAAAATCATGAAGGGCCGCACCCACAGTGTGCTTACCATCGCGGACAAGCGACTTATATTAAGAGAAGCTTCCAATTCGCACGACTCTTTGGCCAAGATAAGGGAAAAATGCAACTTTAAAGCAAGTTTGACAACCATGCGTCGTGTTATTAATAATGCTACACACCTGAAGAGACTAAAAATCAAGAAGAAGCCACCTCTTAACCCGGCTCGGAAGTTACAACGCCTTGATTTCGCGCGCGCACATGTCACCTGGACTTCGGAGTGGCAACGTGTTGTCTTTTCGGACGAAAAAAAGTTTAATTTGGAGGGCCCCGATGGCTACAGCTACTATTTTCATGATCTTCGAAAAGAACCGATAAGTTGCACAGCAGTGCTGGAGGTATTATGGTATGGGGGGCCATTTCCTATTATGGCACCTGTGAGCTTAAATTTATTCCAACCACCATGAATGCGTTGTGTTATAATGGTATATTGAAAGAGGCCTTTCCACACTTCCAAACTCTTTTTGCAAATCTAAAATGGATTTATCAACATGATAATGCCCCTATACATACGGCCCGGATTGTTAAATCGTATATAGCGAGCCAAAACGTGGAGTTATTAAACTGGCCACCCTATTCACCGGACTTGAATATCATTGAGAATGTGTGGGGATGGCTAACACGTGAAGTATATGGATCAGGTCAGCAATATTCGAGCGTTCCCGAACTAATCGCAGCTATCAAATTAGCATGGGGCTCGATATCGTTGAATTATTTTGGAAAATTGTATGCATCCCTTCCAGACCGAATGTGTGAGGTTTTGGAGAAAAAAGGAGGCTCAACACACTATTAAAAACTTTTTTTGGTTTAAAAACATGTTAGTAATTTCTTATTTAAGTAATATTGTTATTTGAAAAGGATTGAAATATTCTTAAATGGTTTTTAGATAAAGTGTCCTATTCAAGTGGTGCAAAATGAAGACTCCAAAATTTGTTACTTATTGGTTAACAATGTTTTTTGTATACTTACAACTTTTGAATAATTTTGTAATTTTCGTCTAATTACTACATTTAAATAAACTTTATAAGAAAACAAAAATTATTTTCCTAGATGGCTTGGTTTAGCAGCAATTAACTATAGAAAATCGACTTTAGAGGTGTCCTATTCAAGTGGCGAGCAGTGTATGATATAGTCGGGCTTGGCCGACTTTCTTTCTTGCTTTCAAGAGCGTCCTCACTCAAATTATACGTTCTACTTGTTTCTTAGTGTGTAGGTTTTTATTTCAGTAGAAGATTTTTGTTATATGTCTCCTAAAAGTATGCTATGCTATGATGTTTTGACCATATATGGCATATACAATTGTATTGAAGCGAATAAAATGCTGCGGTTTTTCACTTTCACAATTTGTTGTATCATTTTTTTTTGTTTTTGGTGCCTGGCATTTTTATTAGCCAATTCTGAACACAGATGCAAATATGCACATACATGTGCATGTCTGTCCGTATGCGCTAACATTTTAATTTGTTTCTATTTGCATTTGGCCAGCATTTATAAGCATTAACACAATTTTGCAATTTGCATTGCAAAAGAATGTTAATTGCATGGAAAATCTATGCAAAATGAAAATAAACAAATACTTTTTTCTTTTTGTTTTTGCCAACAATTCAATGTTAGTGTGTGTGCAACGCTTTGGCAAATTAATGCTATACATTTCTTGGAATATATATGAAATAATTACACAAATTTAATGAGCATCTGAATTATTGATGGGGCCACCAATATGGATATGATTTGTATAATTTTATTTATTTACTTGATTATCACGAAAATGGAATGGTCAAAGTAATTGATACTTTTGAAAGAATATTCTCAGAAGTACTCAAAATTCACAATCTTTACTTATTTCAAAATGAAAATCCTCTACCGACCCTGACTCAGCCCGGCCAGGTTGAAAACGTGCGTGTGTGTGGCAAATGTGGGCTTAGTAGATCGTGTCGGGGTTTTATTCAGCATTGACCTTTAAGCTCATAAACAACAGCTACCCCAATGCCCAGGCACGCACCACACACACACACAAGCAACGAGATTCCATTCGGTTTAAAGCACTTGCACATTCTCACACAAAAGCCTCGCGATTATCCTGCGAACTTCCAACGCTTCGGAATGGTACCCCCAACGGGAACTCATGTGCGATTGCGGCCAAAGAAGAAAGAAAAAAGAAAGGAGCTCATAAAAAATATTTACACATGCAGCAAGTAAGTGTGCGAGTGTGATGCCGTGTGAAGATACAAATGTATCTTGGTATGAAACCGATGCGCACACAACAACAGCAACAACAACAACAATTGACGAACTGAAGGACAGCTTTGCAAACTGTACGAGGCGGTTGGTGAAGAAGGAGTGGGCCATAAAGTCTGAACATTGAAAGCATTTCATTAAATGTAAAGCGAGTACAAAACCAAGAAAAGTTTGCCGAATGAACTGCAAATGGGATGAAATCCCAAACAAAGAGTTCTTGTGGGTTATCAACATTATTCCGAACTTAAGTAAACCATTCCACAAAAAAACAAAAAAACTGTTAAGCGAAAGTTTGCATTTTCTGTATGGCCATTTATTGAAGATAGAAAATTAAAAAATGTAGAATTTTTTGTGGTAATAATAATGAACCTTATTTCAATGGTTCAGGAGGCGTTTACTGAATTCTGGTAGTCAGGTCAAACGAACCTTGTCATTTCAGAAATTATCTATAAATACCAATTAATCATACTGGACGATAGAAACAGGAAGGGCTAGGGCTGTAGGCATCTAAGATGCGGTTGTCAATCTCATATCGATAAAACAATGAGTCTATATATTAATTAAATGATATTATACTCCGAAGTGAGTATCATTTGCCGATATTGTTGTCTTTTTGTAAAAATATATCAGAATAAAATAGGACGAACAAGCAAATTTTTTCTAATTTTGTGAACCATCGATGTTTTCTCCAATTATGAAAGTCCAGTACATATGGAACGTTTGCTATCTTCCCTGCTGAAAAAGTTGACCTTTATTTATAAACCTGTGTTATTAGTAAAATTTACATTCCAGCAGAAGAACATCTTTTACCCAATCTTTAAAAAGGGCAACCCTAAAGAAGTGAGAATTACAGAGGCATCTCTTTTTTAAATACTTTGCTAAAAACATTTACGTCAGTTATCTTAGCCCGTATAAACTCGTATCTGGATGAACACCAAATATTACACGAAAATAAATCAGGGTTTTAGGAAAGGGTATTCCACGATAGACAGCATCTTCGTGTTGACTTCGGTATGCAGGGACTTTCTGAGGACAAACAAAAAACTGTACCTGTTTTTTATTGTTTTTAAAGCAGCATTTGACTCAGTAGACAGGAAACTCCTAATTTATAATAGCGGCAAACAGACATCACGATAAAGATACTACAAGTTTTAAAAAGCCTTTCTGAGAAAAAAGATATGGCAGTGTGGGATGGATCTAATCTTTCGCCCTGGTTCAAAACAAATATTGGAGTCAAGCAAGGGTGTATTATTAGCCCTCTTTTGTTCTCCTTATTTGTAAATGATATCTCCACTGAACTCCAAGACGGAGTGCAAGTTTCAAAATCCTAATGTACACAGACGACATGGTCATTCTCGCTGAATCAGCAAAGATGCTACAGGAGATGATTAATGAAGTGCAAAGATACTGCCTAAAATGGGGACTGCACAGAAAAAAAAGATCACGATATTTAGTATCAATCTGGTATTTTGTAGTATCAAATCGGTCTTCATCTGAAAAATACCCAGATGATATGTTCGAATATATCACTTTGACATTTCGAACACATCAAAGTGATATTTTTTCAGACCAACAGTTTTATATTGTTTAATATCAATGATATATTATTATAGTATCAAAGCTATATTTTCAAAATACCTGTAGGACATTGTTTTAGTATCAAAGAAATATTTTTAAAATGTCAAAAGGGTATTATTGTAATTGTATTGTATTGTTGTATTATGACAATTATCTTCCTGGAAAAATCTGCTCTTTGTCGCTGGAAGAAATGTAATCAAGGCGGTCGAAGTTAAATCCACACTCTAGAAAAATTGTAAAATTAATATATTGAGAAGAATAATTATTTCAATACAAAACTTACCAATTTATTTGTCGTACACCAAATTGTCAATGTCAAATTTTTCTAGCAGCTCAACGAGTTTTATATCTTCTGCCGAAAGCAAAGGCTGAGCATGCGCTTTTTTGTTCTGCCCTTGAAGGTCAAACAGCACACATATACATACATATATGCATATTTTGCATGTACATTTGTATGTACGCATTTTTGCATATGCATGTATGTGTGCTTCTGTACAGTTTGACGTTCAAGGGCAGAAGAAAAAAACGCATCGCGGACACAAAATATGTATACATAATTAATACTTTACGATCATATCAAATAGAGTCGAAACAAAGGGTACGTAGCCCACACAACGCGTCTAGAAAAGTTCAAAATACTTAATTTTAAGCAACTTTAACCAGAAGTTATTAAAAATCCCATTTTTCGAAACAGATTCGAGTTCAGCAAACGAAAATCATCTATGTAGATCAGTGGCCGGCAAAAAATATATGCGCATTTTGGCGTTGTGTGTGTGTGTTTAACTACGCGAGAGCGCGCTCATTTAGCTCATCTTTGTTGTTGCAAAAGAGAGCAGTATAAGCTCGTATACTGAGACGTGCCGGCCACTGATGTAGATTCACCTCCACCCCTTTATCTGAAACAGAAAAAGTTTAATTTAGTTGCATTGTCTTATTAATAACGTTTAATTCTCAAAATGTAATCCCCGATAAGCACCCTTATGTGTTCAAAATTATTATGCTTAGCTACTTTTGAAAGCAAATCTTATTAAGCATATTGTGATTTTAAATGGTTTTAGGAGTTAACGACTTAACGATACTCTATATCGATATTTAGTAGACTCCATATATCAGAATTCAATTTTGTAAATTTTGTCTGTAGTCTGAACATCAATTGACATTTTACATCTGACAAAGGATAAAGCGATCACCAGGAAATATGATTAAGAACTGTTGATCAGAATCGAGATTATTTTGAAAAAGTACAAAGTGCGTTCCCCCAATGCGTTCCGAGTCCCCAAATCGACAAGCATAGAATATTCTTTTTGAAGCAATGTTTTTTTTTGAAAAATACTGTTTCTGCTCTTTTAATAAGTGAAAATGTACAACTTTCAAATTTTTCTAATACCGAAGTGAGGAAAAAAGGAACTTCCCAGAGCTATAAGTAATTTGAGTAACCTTAAGAATTTACAAGAAAAACTTTAATTTTAAATTTTTGTTAATTCTTATTTAATTAACGTTAAATATAGTTTATATTCTCCGAATATATGCATCTTGCCCATCTTAAGTACTCTTTCAAAAACATATCTCATCAAGCAAAACTCATCACTTGTTGTCGAACCAGCTAACCAACTAGACACTTATTTGGCTCACATAAAAAATTCATGCACTAACATTTTAGTTGTTGGCGAAATGGATGCCAAGCCGAAAACCAGACCCAGAACTCAGCCAAACACCAGCTCTGGGTGTAGCTGGGGGCGAAGTGCGTGTGCTAATCTTATTTTTATGGTCTCCATGGACCTGGACTTGTTGGAGTATCGTGTGGCGGTTGCGTAGCCTTATGACATGTGGAGTGTTTGAGCCAAGTTAAGTTATTGGGCAAGTTGTTTGCATATTAGTCACAGCAGGCAGAGAGTGCGAGAGAGGGTGAGTTACACCAAATTGAGTATTAAACTCAACAAACGATGTCGTAGCGGCTGCAACAGCACATACGGAGGCTATTAGAATTAATCAAAGGGATTTGCTGGGCAACATTGAGATGGGAAAGAATGGTAAGAAGATCTTGCCAGTTTGCGGTTAGTTTTGGCCATAAATTTTTTGGCTTATTGATATTTATTATTAGCCCCGGAAATTGTGTGCGCATGTCGGACTCTCGCCTGCTGTTAATGTGCCATTTGGGTATCATTGCAGCGTATCATGGCTGGTGTTGTGTTTGGGTTTTGGCTTAATAATAATTGATTTTATTGACAGGGGGGGCTTTAGTTGTGTTATTGGCCTGTTTTGGGTCAATTAGATTTAAGCTGGGATCAAATGGTGAACAAATAGTCAATTGCCATAAGCCGCGTTTGTTATCGGGTATTTGGGTTTTAAGGCGAAAATGCTGCTGGATGAATAAGTTATCAGTTTTATTTAAAGTTTCGATAAGTGTTTAATATTGAACTGTGTTCTCGTTTACCTTTAGAAGTGCGCTACCTTTTTTAAATCAGGGAATTTTTTCCACATTACTGGCACACTCAGAAAATGAACTTTCTGTATTCCAGAAAAAGTAACCCTAATTCCAAATTGATTTCAAATTTGAAAAATTTTCAAAGGCCCAAATTTAAAAACAAAATTAAAAAATTTATTTAAGTGATGAATATCTTTTCGTGCTTGTATTCTACTCACAGTCTCAACATAAGTTGTTTTCACATGCAGATTTGGAAACCGGAGTAATAGATTAATGGAAAATGGCAGGCATTTTGTCTACTGATACAAATGAAGTCGATCTTATCATAAATTCGACCATTAGGAAAAAAAAAATATTTAGGCTGTCCGAAACAAAATTCCATAGATACCAGAGATGGTTTCTCACCGAACCCTACCGAACCGATAATTTTATTCTTATTTTTTGTATAATCTTAAACCGAACCGTGAACTAAACTGTTATAAAACGCTGAACCGAACCAAAAAAAAACTTGTGAAAAAATCATGGCAAAGCGAAAGAGCAAAACAGTGGAATGCTTTTTTTGGGGTCAAATTGAGTTCTCATATCGAGCTCAAATCAATCTCGTGCACTTTTGCCGTAATCCTTTTCGGATTGAATATAGTTGATTATCGAGATCAATTTAACCATGAATGTCTGACCTTCTGGATTGGATCCAATTGAGGTATCAAATCGAGCTCCAATCACAAGATAAAATCAATCGCGTGTGTTGTTGAAATAAGCGTATATCGAGCTAAAGTCAAGCTCTCCCAAGATAACAAATGTTATGTAGCCAATGAATTTGGATACCGTTTGACGAAGTTATTCGCGTATTTCTGAGTACACGTCGAAAATCTAGGATTTATTATACATACACACCTGATCATATTAATAGGTACACACATCAACTCTAAAGAAGCGGTATAAGCACCTCTCCACTCTTCGGCGTTGCGCCTCACTCGCAAAGGATCTGAACATCCTGACACCAGCAAGTAATAGGAAGTCCACAGCACCACCATGGCTACTACGCACATCCTCAATCAATACCGCCCTACTCCAGTTTCCAAAGAACAACACTAGCAGCGAAACCTTCCGACAACTTTTCGCAGAAGAGTCTGCAAAAGCCAACTTTATAAATCGGTCCTGGTTGTATACCGATGGAACCAAAACAGAACACATCACAGCATTCGCTTGTACCAACCAGGAAGGGAAAGTCTTTGCATTCGGAACATCGGCAATCTAAATCCCGTGGTTTGTCAAATACGGGACGCCCTCATAAAATCCCCAGCAAAACTCCAACTATTTTGGGTACCTAGCCACAAATGAATCCTCGGGAACGAACTAGCTGATGCTGCTGCCAAAGATGCATCAAAGTCTCCCACCTTCACCGTCATTCCATGCATAGACCGGGACATACAAAAAGCCATCCTGCCGCACCTTCACACCCAGATTTTAGACAACTGGGCAACTTTTCAACATAGGTACAAGGCTTTTAATCCAAACATGGAATAATTCCGATACCCCGCAAACTGTCATCGAAATAAAAGTGGAATGTTTGCCCGTCTCCGTATCGGGCACTCCACAATTACACATTCACATCTACTTACTGGAGAAACCAAGCCCCCTTGCCATGTATGTGGACGGAAAATATTCACAATACACCTATTAGACAACTGCCAAATCTGAAGAGAATCCGGAAGGCCCACTTCCCAGCAACCCTACCCTCACAAAAATATTGACAGAATTTATAAATACCTTAAACAATGTAACATACTAGAGCATATATAAAATTCAATTCGACGCTAGCGCTTGCCCCCCTTATAATTAATTATAATATTTTTATTATATAATGTATTATAGCAAATTTTTAAAAATAAACATAAAAATATTCTTCATCATCGGTCATCCATGGTATTTTATCGCGGTTCAGTATTATTACAATCATGGTTATGCAGTTATCATCGGGCCTTATTTGTGGACTTGAAAAGCAATTTCTTAAGTATTTAACGATTTTATTATACGGTATCATAGATCAGCTAAATTCTATGCATTAGACCAGCTATGATGATGCCTGGACCGGAGGTGCCGAACACATTTCGCTATTCACACCGGCAAGAGACGAACGCTTGCCAAGGCTTGCGCCAAGAGAGCAATCAGCTTTTCACAAGCCTTAACCGTGACTGCCTGTGTACGATTCTTGCTGTGCTAGCTTACTATAGCTTGGTTTACTCTTTATAGTAGGTAGCAGTATTCGGAGACCGTTAATATTAGCCCAGAAATTGTGAGTAACTTCCAATATATATTTGCATTTTAAGTATTTAGAAAAAATTATTTGAATCTGGCGCAAAACAAAACAGAGCATACTTAAAGCTGCACTTATGTTAAGGATGAAACAAATATGTAAGCACACTAAAAAAAATACTAAATTTTCGATGTGTACTCAAAAATATGCGAATAACTTCGTCAATCGGTATCCAAATTCATTGGGACAACATTTGTTCAACGGAGAATTAAATGGGCTCTCATAATAAACTTTAAGGAAAAATCGCATAGAATAAAATTTGTTAAGCCAGTGGTGGCCAAAGTTGAAATTTCGAAAAATAAGTTTAAAAAGCCAGATCTGTAAGCCAAATTTCTCAACCATCGCGTTAATTGAGTCAAACCATTGCACTATGGTCCAGATGCCGTTTTTTTTGGCATAAAGTCGAAAAATTGAGTTACATGGTTCAAACTTCGCACATTTTATTGTTATGGCATTAATAATTTGTGAAAAAAAAATTGTGCCAGTGCGACCACGCCCAGGCTTGCCGCCCCTGCAAACTGATTGATAGTAGATTTAGAATAAATATATATTATTTCCTGTTCTATTTAATTACTTACTTATTTTTTAAATGCAATTTTCTTCTTCATCCAATTAAATATTATTAATATCCTCATCGTCATCAGAATCGCACTGATCAGATCGTTTTCATTTTCAGCTGTAGACGGAAGGTCCAAAAGACTTAATACCTCTTTTGAGAAGGGTTTTTTTTTTGTTTTTTCTTTCTCTTTCCTTTAGAGAAACACTCGACAATAATGGATCCGAGGAATCTATAGCTCTGTGAAATATATCAGTCATAGTATTAAGCCGACTATTTTTCCTTGAATGCGACAATCTATTTTTCTTGTAAACTTTGTTGCGTGCTTCAGAAGCATTTTCGTGAAACCAAGCTCGAATTATTAATCTGGTAACCGTGAACCAATATTTTATGAATTGTTGGTGACATCGGATACCATGGGTAGCTACGCATATATAATGAAAAAGTTGTTTCACAAAATGAGATAAATTTTTCCGAATTTATATAATAATTGGAAGAAATGGCGATTAAAATGGCGTGAAATTTTTTTAAAAGATCTTCGCTGAAGTTGGTAATAAATGCTAGTAGTTTAGTATTGGCAAAAGCTCTCCTAGCCGTATTACCATCATTGCTATTGCCGCTTCCATTCTGCTTTGGCATGCTTATCTGAAGACCCATTTCGTTCCAAAACTTTTCTTGAACATATTTTTTCCGTTTGCTCATTTCCATCTAATCATCACCTTTTATATGCCATTTTTTAATTCAATTTTATATGAAATGTTCAAGACAAATTCTAAAAACCGGATCCAGGCATGCAATGGACTTACTCCAAACTGCAAAGCTCCAGGCTTTGGGACAAAAAGTTCAGAATTAAAATCTGTTATTTCTAATATTTTTGTTCGAGTGACACCACAGATTGGACAACATTGAGTAGATTAATTTGCAGTTAAAACGTTTAGCACTTTGCCATCAATAAGTGTCATATCATACGTTACTGTTATTTCACGATTTTCATTCAATTTATAAACAGAAGGTTTGAGATTATTAATTTGAGAATCTAAAAGGTTCTTTCCCATCATTATGTGGGCCGTAGTTTCTTTTACTAGTTCAAATTTCAGAGGTCTGCAAAATCGTATAGATTGCGCTGTTCTATTATTCCATATGTTGTGATCAAGTGATCAAGAAGTAACAATAATGGAGTGATCTGAAAGCTGTTCGCCAGGTGTTTCGGTAGCGAACTTCTGCTTGTATATTGAATGACCCGTTGAACCATCAAATCCATAGCTGCATATTAGTTTAATTTCAGAACTGTTTGGAAAATTCTGTGCGCAGTATAATGCAAAAGGTTTTGTAATGATACTTGGGCGGCCGTTTAAGTTACTTTGATAACTACAGGACGGCATTGTAATTTAGATTCCATTACTAGACTATAGGTTGGATAAATGTTACTGTGGCGACTTTTATTCATAAGTCTAGAGTTCATGTATTGCTGTTTTGTAAGAGAATTCTCCAGGAGGTAAGCCAAAGCTTCATAGGGTGTAAGTGGAATGGGTTTTTGTATATCAAATTGCTTTCTCGATTCAGTTGAGTATTCGGGTGTTGTTATGGTTTTTTTAAGAACAAAAGCCGTGTCCTTCTTGCTTTGTTTCTTTGCAAAGACTGCTGCAGCATGTGCAAGAAGATTTGTGTAACAATTATTTTCATTTGCGAGCTCAGATGCCAATTTCCTTTTTAATCTTGTACCCGCATTCGTGTAAGATAAGGTTGGACGTCCCATTTGCTGTGGTGTCTTGCAGGTTTCATCGATAGTAATTGATATTTTAGACGCCAACCATACAGTATGCTTAGACATGAACCGTTCAAGCATGTAGTTACATTTGGGAAGATCTTTTTGAAGCTAACTACTAAAATTACTGATTTTTTTGTCTATTTCCTTTATTATCTTGGATTCCACAGTATTTTTATTAATTTTGGTGTATATCCAATCCGATACACATTGAATTTTTCGATTGTTGCTGCGCCATATTTCGATAAGTTCGCTGTGACTAAACTTAAGCAAATGGGGACGAACGGGGATGCGTTTTTGGTTTGTGGCTAAAGACAACACTCACAACAAGTACAATCTGGACCAATTAGTTGCTTTCAGCATGGAACAGCTTATTAGTTATATTCCACGAAACACGGAGAACGCATGTTATTTTTCTAAAAAAAATACACATAAATTGGACATTACACAACACTAAATCCCTAGAACTACACATAAAATAACAATATACATTAAATAGTGCATCCCTTGAAGATTACTTTCCATAATTTAGTTGAATTTTCTGGCACAACATAAAGCAACTAAATATTTTGGCGCAAATTTCTATTCGGAAATCAGCTGATCGCTAGCTCACTTTTAAAAGCTCTCAAAAAGGTTTGGTGACGCTTTTAAAGCTTAGGAAAAAACCAAGTATAAGGAAATGCTATACTCGACCTGTTCTACAGCGTATGCTAGGTCATTTCGAAAGTATCTTTTCGCTGTAACACTTTCAGTTCGAACAGTTCGAGTTTAAGTGCCAACCTGTTCGTTTTCAACGAAGACCAACCACTACGTTAATTTAGTCAATTTTGTTGTTTTAGTTTACAATTAATTTCGAGGGCTCTTTCTTTCCCTTTTCGAAATTTTGTACAACTTCTTAACTCGGCATAATCTTTCATCAGCAGCAATTTCCTTGAAGAACTTGCGGCAACTTGAATGGCAAACCAAGCCCACAGTTTAAGCCCACGCACACTTTTATGGCGTTTTCTATAGAATAGTTGCAACTTTTTGAACAGTTTTCAAGGCGCATTTTACAGTTGACATAATCCAAAGAGAGAGACTAGAGGTAGCCCAGAGGAAGGGGAGGGGGGGATGCCGCATTGCTTCAATTAACATAAAAGTTGTGCAGAAGCGCACACACACACACACACACACATGTAGAGATATTAGCGCTTTTCATTACCACCTCTGGGGATTTCAAGGCATGAGTGCAAGTGTGTGTGTGTGAGTGTGCGCTTCCTTTATGAAAAGCATTTTCACACATAGTCCACAACTTGCATAGACTTCCCACGAACTTTCTAATGCACCTCTGCCAACTCAAGCAGAGTTTGGCTAATGCAACGCCTCTTAATCATTTGACAACCTTTCGCCCCATTTTCCTTTTCAACACCCACTCCATAAGACAGATCGCAGCATTTTTTTTTCTTTCTTTCTTTTTGCGCCGGGTCATTGAACGATCTTGGTTCAATTTTATGGGAAAAATCTACCCACCACGCCCCCACCTGCCTGCTAAATTAACACGACTCTTGTTTTACACTGCAATTGATTTCCATTTCATTTGAGGCCAAGCCGGCAATAAAAATTATTATTTTGCAATTTAATTGCCAGCAACAACGCCCCAAAGGCCAGCAAAGTCTTCGACAAGTCAACATCGATTTGGTCTTGAATATGAATACCCAGATCTTGGTATCTCTGCATCTGCATCGGTGTCTACCACTCCCGCTCCCCCCTCCTTGAGTCTGATGCAATCTTTTTTTTTTTAAGTTTTTGTATTGCAGTTGACAGCCAGCCCCATTGGCAGTTGCTGTTTCTGTTGCCCGTTTATCGTATTTGAAATTGAAAGCTGGTAAATTTACACGTCGATGAAAAATAAAAAGAAAAAAAATTATTGAAATCGAAATTGCAGACTTAATTGAATTTCATTTTTGACTGTGTGCACGTACGTAAGCCTGCGGGTCAAAACCTTTGTCTGACCTGCATTTGTTTGGCCGGAGTTAATACTCGTTTTTGAGGAGTGCTGCCAATGCGTTAAGAAACACTTAAAAAACTCAACTGTCTGCAAAGTAATTGTTGGTCAATGAATAACAACAAATCCTTTGTTCATTAAACTGCGGGGAGCTTAAATAGAAATCGTATAAAAGTAATTAGTTTTTATTTACAAAAATACCATTAATATAAAGTTGTTTTTTTTACTTCCATGTATAAAGTGAAAGATGCTTCATTTGTGTTCAACGAACCATACATAAATTTGCCAAAATAGTTTCCTAGAAAGCTTGTGGCATTGCCAAACCCAAATTCGCCCCAAAATGGATGAAAATTTGAAATGGTAGAGGAAAATTTATATAAAAATAAACCCTAATTTGATAAAAATACAATTTACAAACCAACAAAAAAGTTTGATATTTTCACTTGAATCTGGCAAGACTCGAACCCACCCAAAATTGAGTAATTTAGTCTCTTTTTATAGAACTTTTGATCTTTATCATCCGTCTGTTCATCAAAAGCATTTGCGGTAAACTTAGAGGACAGATTTACGCTCCTTGAAACGACTTTGATCAGCCGTAGGAGACTTGTAGATCAGATTCTTGACACTCCAGGGCAGCTAACGCCCCCAATCCCAACAATCACATTGGGGGAGGTTCAGATCAAGGACCTTAACAATAAACTTCGGTTCGACCGAACTTTATATACCCTTGTAGCTTGATGGCGCCACTACTTTGAGCATTTGCTTGCCAGTTTGTCATATGCCAGCTATACGATATATTCATCCGATTTTGACCAAACTCCCCAAAATTGTGTGAAAACAGATAATATTCACAACTGATAGGTATAAAGACGCTCCCATAAAGAACAAACAAGTTTTCCTCACTAGATTTTCGTTTTCGAGCGATAGTTCCTATGGCAGGTATATGCTATAGTCAGCCGATTTGGATTAAACTTGGCAGAATTGTGTGGTATCATATAATATTGATCAGTAACAAGTTTGGTAGCGATAGCATTGAAAACAAAAAAGTTTTTCCAACTAGGACTTTTTTTCAGACTAATCTTTTGTATGGCAGCTATACTATATAGTTTTCCGATTTTAAGAAAATTTGGTGGAATTATATGAAAGCATAGAAAACTTATAAATACGAGGTTTTGGCACGTTTGCGTTGAAGACAAAAAAGTTTTTCTAACTAAGACTACTTTTTCGACCTATAGTTCCTATGGCAGCTATATGCTATAGTCATCAGATTTGAATCAAACTTGGCAGAATTGTGTGGTTGTATATAATATTGACCAGTAACAAGTTTGAGAGCCATAGCATTGAAAACAAAAAAGTTTTTCCCGCTAAGACTTTTTTTTAGACTCATCTTTTGTATGGCAGCTATACTATATAGTTGTCCGATTTTAAGAAAACTTGGTGGAATTATATGAAAGCATAGAAAACTTTGTAATACGAGGTTTTGGCACGTTTGCGTTGAAGACAGAAAAGTTTTTCTAACTCGAACTACTTTTTCGACCGATATTTCCTATGGCAGCTATATGCTATAGTCATCCGATTTGCATCAAACTTGACAGAATTGTGTGGTAGCATATAATATTGATCAGTAACAAGTTTGGTAGCAATAGCATTGAAAACAAAAAAGTTTTTCCTACTAAGACTTTTTTTTAGACTCATCTTTTGTATGGCAGCTATACTATATAGTTGTCCGATTTTAAGAAAACTTGGTGGAATTATACGAAAGCATAGAAAACTTTGTAACACGAGGTTTTGGCACGTTTGCGTTGAAGACAGAAAAGTTTTTCTAACTAAAACTACTTTTTCGACCGATAGTTCCTATGGCAGCTATATGCTATAGTCATCCGATTTGAATCAAACTTAGCAAAATTGTGTGGTAGCAAATAATCTTGATCAGTAACAAGTTTGGTAGCGATAGCATTGAAAACAAAAAAGTTTTTCCTACTAAGACTTTTTTTCAGACTTATCTTTTGTATGGCAGCTATACTATATAGTTGGCCGATTTTCATAAAACTTGGTGGAATTATATGAAAGCATAGAAAACTTAGAAATACAAGGTTTTGGCACTTTTGCGTTGAAGACAGAAAAGTTTTTGTAGCTAAAACTACTTTTTCGACCGATAGTTCCTATGGCAGCTATGAGCTGTAGTCAACCGATTTGAATCAAACTTGGCAGAATTGTGTGGTCGCATATAATATTGATCAGTAACAAGTTTGGTAGCGATAGCATTGAAAACAAAAAAGTTTTTCCTACTAAGACTTTTTCCGACTCATCTTTTTTATGGCAGTTATACTATATAGTTGGCCGATTTTCATAAAACTTGGTGAAATTATGTAAAAGCATAGAAAACTTAGAAATACGAGGTTTTGGCACATTTGCGTTCAAGACAAAAAAGTTTTTCTCACAAGAACTACTTTTTCGACCGATGGTTTCTATGGCAGCTACATGCTATAGTCATCCGATCCGGCCAATTCCGACAAATGTGCAGCTTATATGTGCCAAAAGGCTTCCTGCAAAGTTTGGTTATGATAGCTTTAATACTGACGGAGGAGATAGCATAGAAACAGACGAACGGACAGACGGACATGGCTATATCAACTCAGCTCGTCATGCTGATCAAGAATATATATACTTTGTGTGGGAATCGGAAATGCTTTCTTCTATGCGTTACAAACATCTGGACAATTGAGTAATTGAATAATTGAGCTTACATTATCATCGTACACGTGCATTCAGGCGTAAATTTAAAGGAGATTTTTCGCCATAAGTTTTAGCCAACATAAAAGTGATGTTTGATTCATAATCTATAGATTTGAATCTAAAATTAACTTCAGTTTTGCAGAAATGTTGCAAAGCCAATAGCTCTCTAATGAAAAGCGAGCTAAAATATTGCCATATCGCGAAATGGGGATGCCTCTACAGGAATTTGCTTCCGAAATGGCGAGAAGATATTTTAAAATTCAAAAGTACTTAAAAGATTCCGAAAATCATAGAAAAAGACCTCGTTTTGGACGCCCGCCTTTGCTGAAAAAATGTGATAAAAGAAGAATAAAAAAAGAATAAGAAAAGAATTCAAGAAAACGATCTAGCTCTCCACGATCTAGCTCTCCCAGTATCAAAGCGTCGTGTGCAGCTAATTTTACGTGACGATCAATTCGATTCATATGAAAAAAGGACCGTCAAATGTCAATTACTTCCTAGGCACAAAGTTGCCCGTATGCACTTTGCTGAGATGCATAAGTTTTAGGACTTAGAGTGGCAAAGTATTATCTTTAGTAATGAAAAAAGTTTAATTTAGATGGCCAAGATGGGTATTAATAATATTATCTGGATAAATAAGAGTGTCACGCATTTTTTTAAGGAGGTTCGCTAATGGTGTGAGCTGCATTTGGCTATGCTGGAAAAAGTTCAATATGATTTGTAACACATAAAAAGAACTCTAAAAGGTATGCCGAACTATTTGACGAAGTTTTTGTAATTATGGACAAGAATATTCCAGAGATTCTTGGACATTTTAACAGTACAATGCTGCGTACCACGTTTCAAAACGCACTAAACTATTTTCTCATGAAAAACAAATAGCGGTTTTGATGTGGCCCGCAAAAGGTCCAAATCTTAATTCCAATGAAAAATTTTAGGAGATTATTTCCAACAAAGTCTACATGCATGGGAGGCAAGTTAACAAGGTAAAAGAACTTAAAAAGTCTAAAAAATAGGCTATATTGGATGCAACAAATCTTCGAAACTTGGTTAATTCAATGCTAGGACGTGTATTGAAGGTTATTAACAGTAATGTAGGACATTTTTAGGTATATTAAAAACATCACGGTGACTACATCTATTAAAATCGTAATATTCTGAAGTTATCAGTTCACTTAAGGAGAGGATGGACTTGACAATAGGGTCATCAAAGCCTCTTTCTGGTCTTAGTTTTCAACCCAGCATTACGACTGGGTCACTTTTCAAAGGCATGAAAAAGGCTCAGATAGTAATGATCCATAAGGCTGAGAAAAGTCCGTTTGAGGTCGATTCACATACCGTCCGATCAGCCTCCTATCCACAGTAGCAAAAATTTTCTACTAGCCCGAGTCAAGGCAATTGGGTCACAAACTTCATTCTCGAAGGATTCCAGGCTAAGGAATACGTGGTTGCGGTCTACCTGGACATTAGGCAGGCTATTGATAGAGTGTGGCACGCTGGACTGCTATGTAAAAGACATCTTACCGCCTCAACTATACACCCTTGTGAGAAGCTTTCTATCGGACAGGATCTTCTCGGTAGTAATGGAAGGGGCTGTTTCCAGCGTGAGGGTAATAAGCGCTGGTGTGCCTCAAGGAAGTGTCCTTGGACCAACCCTCTACTCTCATTGAAGACCTCCAAGACATACTCATTGCAACAATTGCTGAAAAAACTGGGCCAAATTTTTCATCTTATACATATATGTACATATTGAAAAACTTCATTGCCAGCTTGCCATGAAGCTTTGCCTGCTTCGACTGCCCCCCTACACCTCTTCCCTACAAACAAAAACTTCATGAAGTTTGCTTCACCGTGTAAATGTGGAATAACAATGTATCTAGCCGTCAAGTGTATACCTATTGTATTGATATTTTAAATATATTGCGAAAAACGTGCAACGCACCAAAACAAACGCCCAAAAACCTCAAACCTGAAATTTCCGAACCATAACAGTTGGATAATTTTGGTTCGAACCAGCAAATCGGAGGTTCCAAAAAAATTTTTGGGTTTGCTGCCCTGATGAAAAACTATTTCGGTCAAATGACCACCAAGGCTGACTTGGCAATAGCCCATTCGATCCACCCAATTTTTGAGAACATTTTCAATTGTTTCGGCACGTATGTCAGCAATGGCAACTCGAATCTCGTTCTTCAACTCATCAATTGTTTCAGGATTGTTTGTATAACATTTGTCCTTGACCGCTCCCCAAAGATAATAGTCTAACGGTGTCAGATTACAGCTCCTTGGCGGCCAATTCACATCTCCATATTGGCTGATTATTCGATTTTCGAATACCGTGACGTGGCACGTATCGCCGTCTTGTTGAAACTAAATATCGTCCTTAGTCACTTAATATTCCCCATTCACGGTCACGGTGGCTCCTTCTTCATTTTCAAAGAAAAATGGACCAATGATGCCTCGAGACCAAAATCCGCACCAAACAGTGACACGTGGTGGGTGCATTGGTTTCTCGACGACGATATGCGGATTTTCTGTGCCCCAGATGCGACAATTTTGTTTATTGACATAACCACCGAGGCGGAAATGTGCTTCATCCGAAAAGATGATTTTTCGGTCAAATTCACCATTTTCGGCCAAACGATCTTCCGCCTAATTTGCGAACTGTAAACGATTCGGATGGTCAATTGGCTTTAGCTGCTGCACCAATTGAACTTGGCAAGGCTTCATGGCAAGGTCTTTATGCTAAATTCGCATCAAAGAAGTGCGCGAAATCAATGAAGTGAGCTCGATGACGAGTTGACGTTGATGATGTTGATGTTGTTAACTGTCTTCATGACTTTCTAAGCTCATATATGAGTTTAGAAAGCTTTGCAGACGCGAAATGAGCTTAAAACCGAAACGAAATACGGTTAGGGTGGCGGTTATTATTTTGGCCGATCGCTTTTTTCCAGTTACGGTTATATAACGATTGTGGGATATGGGTTAGGGTTATTAAGTTTATTGTGTTTTGGGTTTTGGTTACGGTTACGTTTATTGGTATAAAATATCACTTTGACAGTGCAATCCAACGGAAAGCATCTTCAATTTCGATTAGCTAAGCATGCATACGATACGGAAAAGCCACAACAACTGGCACTGGCCTAAGCACAGGTAATAGGGAATTAAAAAATCCCCGTCGCTAAATTAAACACAAACAGGCCTGTTCCCGTTTCCGAATTCGATTGATCGGAATGGCTAAGAATTGCAATTTCTAAGAAACGATTAAAGAATTCGGGCGAATCTTTTTGTCATTAAGAGGGTCGAGTGAAAGTAAATGGGATTTTGTAGTTAAATGCCAAAGAAGACAGTTGGTATTTGGAAGCGAGTACATTCAACAATTCGATTTGATCGAAATCGAAAACGGGAACAGGCCTGAAATTGAATGTTTGCATGCTAAGGAAAACCAACAACATACAGGCCAGTACACATCTACACTTTGCTTTACAAACAAATCTTTACATGTTCTGCATGTTTGTATGTAGTTAGTGCACTTTCTTCAATTTTATTTCCACTTTGCACGTCATCTATATCTATCTCAAAATAAAACAATTCCCGGAAAATGCTTGTTTTTGATCGAGGCATTGCGCAATTAAAAAATGCTAGGGTACGAGTAGTGTCCACAAGCAAACTTATCAAGAATAAAAATTGTTCATTCCCCTCTTCCATGCACTTTCAAGATCACAGCGCAACTTGTCATATTACCGGCGTTAGGCTGACAAGCTGTCAAGAAGACAGCGTGCCAGAAAAATTTTTCTCTCACACGTATAAGCTTACATAAGCATGGTTTAAGGCTTTCTTTTTCATTCACATTCATACTTACGTATTTCATCCGAATAAACTGGCAGTGTATTAACAAATTTAAGGAAAGATGAGGAAGGTAAAGATTTTGGTTAGCTGCTTAGTCATATTCTCGTTCGCTCTCTTTACTTAGCAACAATGCGGCGGAAAATTGTTGTACAATGTTTGTCAAACCGAACCAATAACTTGGGTTCGGAACAGGTTCATGTTCAAAGATTTGGTCACACTTGTTTTGGCTTAGGGTTTGGTTTGCTGTGAAAAATATTTCGAAATTCCGGGTTCGAACCGGGCTTACAACCAATAAAATATCTTCTTCCGCCCTCTTAGAATAAGAACGCAAATTTCCCTTCTGCAAGCAAGAAGAAGTCGATCAAACTAATTGGGGTCCGAGCAAAGCGAAAACCCCCAAAAAGTTGGTGACACACGGAACTAATTACCAACTTGGCCTGTTTCCTAAATGCATAAACTGCATAATTTCCAATGAATTCCATTAAAAAAAACTAGTCAATTTTTCAGTCAAATGTCACAAATGCTCTTCACACTTCCTGACAGCCATTAACCCAAACAACAGCCCACAGGGCTAATAAACACTGCAAAAACGTCCACACACACAACACAAAAGACAAATCACACTCACAAATTGGCTTACAATAACCGCAACAACAAAAACACGGAGGCACAACAAACAAACAAACAAGAAGAAGGAGTAGGAGAAGAGGTGGAGGTGGAGGTCGGGGAAAAACCGCTGCCAGACACAAATATCGCAAATTTACCAAGCAATTTGCATAAAACTCATATTTTTGGTGGAGCCTCGTCTAGTTTTGGTTTGTTTTCATTTTGTTTTACTTATTTGGCTTTGGGGCACCAGTCGAAACAATTTATATGCAAAAAATGCAAAAATCCGTTTGCTGGCATTTCATAATCCAAACACACACACAGACACACGCACACATGGAGTTTAGATGAGGTAACACATATACACTGAACCGCTAAGGTCAACCGGTAATAATCCCTTCATGGCCTCACAACGACGACAAATTTTGACACCGTAAATTGAGCAGGCAGACCCACACCTGGGGTAATCAAGTCTCCGGGTAACCCAAAAACAAGCAACACTAATTGGAACACCACGTGTAAGTGCATCCACCACTGTCATGTCTCTTTAATCAATCAAAAAGCGGCTTCGTCTCGGTCTTCAATCTGTGCGTGTGGTTTTCCAACGTGCCGAACCACACGTTATGCCAGCTACCTGCCGAGCAACTGGGTACACCTCAAACCCCAAAGAGTGTGTGTACACTGCCCACGTGCTTATCAGCAGGCGCATGATGGAAATGTATACCCAAAAAACATTGTCCAAACATCAAACACACTGGAAAGGAGCAACAGCTACCAAAAAAAAAAAAAACAATCTGTTTGACAGGCGCATCCGCATCTGTAGACGATTACAAAATGAAATCTCTGTACGGGGGCCGCCCGCGGGTTTCCATTGTTTAACTCACGCGCAAAGCGCGATACGGACTTTAATTGGATACCAAACAACAAATTATGAATAGAGGAGATGTGAAAACCAAGACGATGATTGTACTAAGACTTGAAACCGAAGTGGAAATACTCTTGGTTAAACAAATGTCAAAAACAATATATACTTGAGCCAAATAAATGTGGGTCTGACCCTGGGATATAGTCCCAGGACAAATAAAAAAGAAAACTGCTAACAAAATTACTAAATATGTAATAAGTCCAAATAAGTGATTATATAAAACAAAACATATTTAAGATCCAAAATTAATGATAGAATAACACTATGGTGTGACATATATGTCCACAACTTTTAGATTCCGTCGGGAGATTTTCAGAATTTTTTTTAATCTGGACTAGTCTATTGCAGTGTTAAACGAGAAGGCCAAGCTAACTTCATCTGTGCCGAAGTTTTTATAGCCTTGCAAATGCTGTTTTTGAAATGTCAGAGTTTAAGAAAGCTTACATAAAAATCAAAAATTTTTGTAACTAAAACCCATTTACCGACAGATAAACATCTGATTTCGACAAAATTTCGCGAATCTTTTAGAAAACATAACAATCGTCGAGTTTAAGAAAGATAAAATTTAACACAAAAAAGTTTTTCTCACTAAGACTCATTTTCCGACAGATCGAACCTATGGCAGCCTTAAGATATGGTCATCCGATTTCGACCACATTTTGCGAATCTATTTAAAAGCATATAAAATTAGTAATCAGTGAGTTTAAGGACGATAACATTAAAAACAAAAAAAATTTCTTACTAAGACCCATTTTCGACCGATTGGTCCTATGGCAACCATAAGATATAGTCACCCAATGTCAATCAACTTTTTCAAATTAGTTTGAAATCGTTTATTATTAAGAATCATCGAGCTTAAAAACGATTTACTTGAAAACAAAAAAGTTTTCCTCAGTAAGACCCATTTTCCGACCGATCGGTCCTATGGCAGCTATAAGATATAGTCATCCGATTTTGACCAAAGTTTGCAAATCTGTTTAAAAGCATATAATATTAATATGAGTCGAATTTAAGGACGTTAACATTAAAAACAAAAAATTTTTCTCACTAAGACCCGTTTTTCGAGCGATAGTTGGCAGCTATGGCAGCTATAAGATATGGTCATCCGATCCGGCCGTTCCTACATATTAGTAGCGTGCAGTAAAAAGAAGACTCTGTGCAAAATTTCAGCTCGATAGCTTTAAAACTGAGAGACTAGTTTGCGTAGAAACAGACGGACAGACAGACGGACAGACAGACGAACGGACAAAGCTCAATCGACTCAGCTCGTCGCCCTGATCAAGAATCTATATAGTTTATGGGGTCGGCATTGAATATTTCTATGCGTTGCAAACTTCTGGGCAAAATTATAATACCCTTTGCAAGGGTATGAAAAGAAAACTCCTAACAAAATTACTTAATACGTAATAAGTCAAAATAAGTGATTATTTAAAACACAACATTTTTTAGATCCAAAATTAATGATAGATACCTATTTTCTTATACTCCTGAATAACACTATGGTGTGACATATATGTCCACAACTTTCAGAAAAAATTTTTGATATAAAAAACTTCTAAAAAAATTAAAACAAGTTTGAATGTTGAATCTAGCCTGTCTGAAATCTCTTACGATACGAAAATCTTATACAATTCTCTGTTAAAGCCTATTACTGAGAGAGTTCGAATTTTCGTTTCATCACAGTATTTCACATAAATAGAAACACTTTCTAAAAGCATATGAGCATCAAAGCAAAGTCAAGGTGTTTCGAATTATATGAAATACTATGACGAAAGGAAAATTCGAACGCCCTCAGTAATAGGCTTAAGCGTTGGCTGCGGTCAGAGTGAGATTTGATAAGTGAAAATTTAGTGAAATTATGCCAGCGGTGAGCACGAAATTTGAGTTTGGGAACAGTCCAACAACAACGGAAACAACATTCCCTATCAGCAAGTATCTATCGCGCACGGACTTTGTTGTTGAAATACACTTTGAAGCGACGACAATTGGACAATTGGGACGCGATTTCTTACGCGTCTGAATGAAGCCAGTTGCCGACAAATGATTCTCATAGCAATGGGAGCAAGGGCTTGCCCACCGCTGACATAAACTAAGTTTTTTGAGTAAAAAAATGTTAAAAAACTAGAAAGCAAAGCTAACTTCGTCTGTGCGGAAGTTTTAATACATTTGAAAAAAGCTCTCTTCAACGGTTAGGTTTTTCGACCAAACTTCGCAGATCAGCTTAAAAACATATAATATTCAAGGCTGCAATCCGTTCCTGAACCGAACTCCTAAGAACGGGTTCGGTTCGGGTTTTTTTGGTCCGACGAACCGAACCATGAGCCGAACCCCTAATATTTTTGATTCCTCGAACCTGAACCCGAACCGGACCACTTTACCGAACATTTATGTTCGGCTCACAAAATTAAATAGTTTTTAAAACGACACAAACAGGGAAATATAGGAATTCAATTGTATTCTGGCTGCTATCATTCAAGAAGTTCTCCAATCCTACAACATTTCTCTAGGTCAGATTTATACTATCACCGTCTATAATGGATCGAATATGGTTCTAGCAGGAGAACTTTTAAATGACAACTGCAGAGCAGAAAAGGAATGAAACTATGAAGGATGTAATGGAACTCAACCTACAAAATGTGCGAACGTTTACTAACTCTTAATGATTTTTGCATTCAGAGTTATTTAAAAGAGCTCTACCTAAAATCATCTGAACGGAACCTAGTTTAAAATTATGTAATTTTCTGCAGCCAATTTATAAAACTTTAAAGCAGCAGCTGTAGAAATGTTCTAAAATCTTCGTTCTTCAATAGATGATAATGAGCTCAGTACCAATATTGGCTGCATTGTTCTTAGATTTCAAACTTTGTTAACTTCTGACCAAAAAAGTGTTGCAAAGCATCACGATACTGACATGCTGAAGATCCAAAAAGAAACTCTTAATGAGAGTTTTTAAAATTCAACTTTAAATGACTCAACTTCTGATTGTGAATAAGAGAAGTTTATGAAAGCAATAAATATAAAATCTGTTTATTTTAAAGATTCCTTCAAAAATTGTCCCAAAGAACATACATCAACAAAAGGTTAAAGATATTGGAAAGGTCAAAAAAATAATGACTTACAAAATATTGCCTTAACTATACTTGCTGTTCGAGCAACTCAGGTGTCAGTTGAACGAGACTTTTCAACACTTAAGTTTGATCTTTCTTCTCTAAGAGCTAATATAAATCAACAGCTTCTAAAAGACATAAAACGTATTAACTTAAATTAAGCAGTTCTCAAAAGTTGTATGTGTCTGCTTATGAATTTGATAGTTAAAATAACATTATTGAAATCAAAAATATTATTTAAAAAAATAAGTATTAATAAATCAAAACTATTCCTTTAAGTTCAAGCGAACCGAGGTTCGAACCAAAACCTTGGGTTCAGGGGTTCCAGAAACCGGTCCGCGAACCGAACCTTACACTTTACAACGGGTTCGAACCCCCGGACCGAAAACTTTGCAAAATTTTAGAGGTTTGCAGCCTTGATAATATTAACAATGAGCGAGTTCAAGAGGGCTAACATTGAAAACAAAAAAGTAGTTCTCACTAAAACCCATTTTTCGACCGATCATTTCTATGGCAGCTACAAGAAGTAGTCATCCGATCCGGTTGGTTCCGACATATTAAACTCAAAACTTAGTTTAGTTCGCGTAGAAACAGACAGACGGACGGACAAAGCTCAGTCGACTCGGCTCGTCGCCCTGATCAAGAATATATATACTTTATGTCTGAGATGATTCTTTCAATGCGTTACAAAATTCTGGGCAAATCCTAAATAAATCCTTAAATACTTAATCCCTAAATGCTTATTCCGTGGAAATTTGATTTAAAAATAATTGCCAAATCCTGATGAAGTGTGACTGATGAGAGGACCAGGAGGCCGTTGAGACAGTACTGTACGGACAAACCGTTGCTATTCAAATGTAATAAATCTTTGTTGATCTTTTGACCTTGAGCCGGCTAAACAAACACTTTAATTATATTACATTTAGGTACTTGTAATGTTTTATTTACTCAAGTCATTACAGTTTACGCTAGCGCAGAAAGCTAGGTATTAAAATTCTTTAAGAATAATTCTTCCATTTATTTGATATAAATGAAAAGTGTCTAGAGCATCTCAAATACAGCTCTAAAACTAATGCGTTCCTACGTTGAGCTGTATAAGTCGTTATCATTTAAATCGAGAAGTGTATTTCCCATTTAGATCTATATTTAGTCAAACAACTTTAATGAAATGAAGAAACATTATGTGAAAGCAGATTAGATTATTTTCTTCCTAGTATTATCGCTTCCTATTATCATCCTTTGATCATTTACCTCCTTATTCAAAGTTACTCTTTATTTTATTTTACGATTTTAGTTTTTCAACTGGCGCATCAAAATCAATTGATCCACTCGGTAAGAGTATTAAACAGCAGACCTCACGCAATGCCGCATTGAAATTGAACTTGAACTCTGGGCGATGTTTTTTCCATTGATAAGACAGTCGTCGAAAAGCAAAGCATAACTTGAGGCGTACAGTTTGTTTATGTACCTGGATGTGGAACTGAGTTCCCCCTTCGGGCTTGTTTAACAAACAATAACACCAGCGACAACAACAACAACAACCACAACAGTCCAGCATTGTGCAAGACAGAAATGCAGTTGCCAGATGCCAAAGTCAAGATGCAAGATACAAGACTACGAACTACAAAACTACAAGATCGCCTAAAGAGACAGAAGACGACGACGACGACGAAGTCAGAGACCGCGACAAGGGCGCGTCTTTGATGGGATCGCGCCTTTGTCTTTTAAGTTTGCCACAGCATTTGTCTATTTGTCTGTCTGTCTGTCTGTTGTTTTTCTTCTGTGTTTGTAGTCGCTGGAGAACTTTGAACTTGGAGAAACGGAGAAGAGAGTTCCCTGGGCTCAAATGACCCAATTTCCGCCACCGTTTTTGGGCTTTTTGGCCAAAAATACACAAACATAAATCAAACAAAGACACTTGTTGCCAGACTGTCGCCAAAAAGAATTGTCATAAAAAAAACCTCCAAGAAAATAAAACATTAGCACAGTTTGCTTTATGTTTTATGCATTTGCCACACACACACACCCACACACCCACACCCACATTATATATGTGGCCAAAAATCTAGTTTATGCGAAATTTTGGCGGCTGCCAGAAAAGAACTTTTGTGGCTCTTTTAAAGGAAATGATTGTCGGGGGAGCTAGAAATGCAAATCTCAATGATGGAGCAAAGTTTTTAGTTCTTTTTAGTTACGATGAAAAAGTGATGGAGGGAAAAGTTCTTTGAAAATTCCATATCCAAAGTTGAAAGTGAAGCAAATGGAGCAAGAATTTATGTTTTTCAATTTTGTTTTTTTTTTTGCGCTTCGAGTAATTTTGTGCTTAAAAACTTAAGATTTTTATTTCTTGAAAATTAATTAGGCCGCTTTAGAAAGCAAAAAGATAAAATTTCTTATGTATTGTGTATTGATTTGTGTTGTTTATAAAGAATTATACTCAACCATAGACCTTGAGCTAGCCAGATGTAACTTTGACTTAAATCAAAAACAGGTCACTAAGCCCCATATACGTATTTTGAATTAGATAAAAGTTTATTCTTTGAGTTTCTACTTTTATTTATATTGTTTTATTTTCTTAAAACTGTAATTTAAAAGATATGTTTAAAAAGATAAGCATGTGGTCAAAATTTTCATTAAAATTCAATACAAATGGATAGCCTTTTGTACTATTTATGCATTGCATACGTTTAGGCAGTTGACAAATAAGTCATTTCTATACAAAATGGTATATTTTCGTTTAAAAAATCTCCGATTTGTTTGGAAAAGATCTTTTTGAAGCTGTATCATGATTTTATTTCTCCACTAATGCTCATAAAAAGGCTTAAACTATGCATTTTAAGCTTAAATGACGAAAAATCCAGAAGTGATGAACAATTTCGTATTCAGCATACAAAAAATATGCCGGATTTTTCAAAAAATTGTCTCATCTTTTCCAATAAGCAGGTATATTGTGATAATTAAGGTGTCATTTGACGATTTTAAGAAACTACATTCTGACTGACTATTAAATCTACAGATCGGAGCTCCAAAAAACACTAAGAAACAAAGGTTAAATTTATTTTTATAAGTTTAAAAGAAGATATGTATGTTATTTCATTTATAATTATAAAAGAAGTTGTGGAAACTAATTAATGAATTTGTATTGATTCATTTATTGATTTATACCCTTGTAGACGGTTTATTAAAAGTGTCCATATGTTTGTAACGCATAGAAGGAAGCCACATAAAGTAGTCATCCGGATCAGATCAAGCATCGGTCGGAAAACTAATTGTAGTGAGAAAAACATGTCTGTGCAAACGTGCAAAACTTGTATTTATAAGTTTTTTAAAATTTTCCATAATTTCAATCACTATAAAGAATAGCTGCCACACAAAAGATATGTCTAAACAAGAAAGAAAGTCGGTCAAGCCCGACTATAACATACTCTGTACCCTTCCACTCGCATTTGCTCAGGAGTCAAACGGCCAGTTAACACCCCGCGCACAACGCGGTGCGCTCTCTAAGTTTCTCTCTCTCTCTCTCTCTTTCTCTCTCGCACTAAGATTGCCTGTGTTGAACGGTTAGGGTATGTTGCTGTGGTTGTTGGTGGGGGGGTGGGTGGTGTTAACTGGCCGTTTTTTGCCCATAACTTGAGTATCGTTCATCCGATCTTGATCATTCCTTCAGCAAATCGATAAATAATTTTGTTTACAAGGTATCTCTAGAAGGAACGAACGATCTATCTCCAAAACTGTAGGAGATATGATTGTCCAAATTTTTCCAAATTGCGGAGGCGGGAGGGGGCGTGGCAAAAATTGAAAATAAACTTGATCTGCCTGCAAGTATAAGAAATATATGTCCCATACATGTCAAACCTCTATCTCTTACCATCTCTGAGATCTCTTCGTTCATACGGACAGACAGACGGACAGACGGACGGACGGACAGACGGACATGGCTATATCGAATCGGCTGTTGATGCTGATCAAGAATATATATACTTTATAGGGTCGGAAACGATTCCTTCTCCCTGTTACATACTTTTGCACAAACTTAATATACTCTATGTACCTTCGGTACAGAGTATAAAAATATTCTTAGTAAAAATAAATGGAAAAAGCTCAAGGACATACAAGGTTACTCTATATAAGAAGTTATTAGGATTACAGTTAGAAAAAAATACCGATATTTGTGAACATATTTATATGTTTTGCTCAGTTTTGGACAAACTTTCAGAAATAGATATCCAGCTGTCGGATGAGAAGTTGTTTATAATGTTACTATCAAGTTTATCTAAGGCAGCGATGTCCAGCCGTATGCTCTTTGAATACGTTTTGTTTTTGTAAGTGCACCGAAGATAGGAAATCAATGATCGTATACATGCAGGGCGCGACTTATACAAAACGACACACATGCAAACGATTTCGTAGAACAAAAACCGGGTTTGTTCTCTTCTTTGATTGGTGTTTGCGCGCGCAAGGAAACTGACCAACAAAAATTTTATTATTGGTATTGGTGCTTATCTTTGTATTGCTGAGTGCTCTGTAGTATGCTGCTTTTGGGCATGCCTGATCTAAGGACTATGAGAATTTTGTCATAGTCATATAGCCAAACGCGTAACAGCTTACCTTCATTAGATATTCTGAAGATTAAGTTACTAGAAGAAGTCGGCTTAGAGAAAAGGATTCCAAAAAATCTACAGTTTTTAGTGATCAGAATAAATTTTTTGGAAAATCAAGTGCTAAATATCACGAAAAAGTGAAAAAAGATGTTACTTGCTATCTTCGCGAACAGAAAGGTCACTACAGGAAATAGTGCATTTCGAAGAACAAGGAAAAGTCATTTGTGTCTCCAACGCATTCATTCATTCATTCATATGCAGGTTTAGCAGCGGCGAACCCAAGCACATTACCATTAACATTGGAAATGGTGCTTTTAGACAGTGGAGCGACTGCGCATATGTGTTGTGATCGTTCGGAACAGATAGAAGAAATAACATTGGCGGATAAAGTTTGTGGATGAATGGTTGCTTCAAAGGATTCCTGCACTTCAGTGCATAATTTCACAGCCAAAAATGTTTACGTTTTGCGCCACTGCATCAACTACACTGTGAATCATTTTTAAACAAAAAACTTTGGATACCAACGAGACCAGTAAAATTTGAAAAGTGGTAGTTAAAAATGGTAGTTAAATCCTGGCTGGGTTTGGTCTCATTGGCTAAGGTTTTCTTGTAATGGACTCTTGAAGTTTGTTGATTTTTTTGAAAAAATGTTTTGTTTTTAAAGTCTATATCTCATAAACTCTTTGAAATTTTACTTTACTGTCTTCTGCTATTCTAAAGCTCTTAACCAGGCCTACAAAACACTTCCTTGGACCAGCCCAAAAAAAAACTTTCTTCATTCTCAAAATCACTAAAATGTACAAAAATTCTACCTTTTCAATTGTTTTTTTGCTTTTATTTTGAAAACCGCCACCACTTCAATGATGATCTAGTTGCTTGGAACTCTCTCAAAGTGGTTATTACAAAAGCTTTGGAAAAAAACTGTGATGAAAATTTCAAAGTGTTAATAAAAAACATATTAAAATCTTTTCAAGCTTTCGGCGTTGCATTTCCTTAATAACCACCTAGAAGAATTTGCTAAGCAATTACCTACCGAATCAGATGAGCAAATCGAACGTTTTCACCAAGTAAGCATGCCAATGGAAAAAATGTTCAAAGGAAAAAGAATAGATTCTATGCTTGGCAAGGTATGTTGGTGGAGTCAAAAAATTTCGATTAGTTAAGATAAAGACGACAACGGAAATAACGATGACAATGATGAAAGTGATGTGAAAGGATTGCCTATATTGCCTCAGATGACGAAAATGACTCAGAGAATGTCAAAGGAAGCCAATTAAAATATTTACGCTGTAAAACATAAAAACCTTTCTTTTTGTCTTATTAAAAAGCTTAACTCTATAAAAAGCAATGGAAAAGGTAGAATTTCTGTAAATTTTAGTGATTTTGAGCATGAAGACGGATTTTTTTGAGCTCGTCTAAAAAAGTGTTTTCTGGGCCTGGATAAGAGCTACCAAATTGCTACAGACAGTAAAGGAAATTTTTAAATACTTTATGAGATATAGACTTTAAAACAAGACATTTTTTCAAAAAATCATAAAACTTCAAGAGGCCATTACAAGAAAACCTTAAACCAGCCAGAGTTTTTTAACTAATATAGGTACCTTTCAAGTTTTGTTGGTCTCGTTGGTATCAACATTTTTTTAGTGTTCCTGATCTCGTCTCTTGTCTATCGTCTATATTTCCGGTACTTATGTAATGTCTTATAATGTTTCGAACACATTTATGTGACCTCTCAATTATAGTTCCAATTTCGCAATGCGACTTTTGCTAGAGAAATCTCCGTACCTCTGCCCATTTTGCTCCATCTGTTCCGAAATTGAGTTCAATCCTTACTGGAAATGCATCATTGAGAAACAAAATTGTGCAATGAAATTTGAAGATTACCTTTAGGTTACCAAAGACAAGACATATACAGACAGACTGTGCCAAAGCTTTTTTGACATGAAAATCATGAATTTTTATACACTTGCAAAGGGTATTATAATTTTGCCCAGAAGTTTGCAACGCATAGAAATATTCATTTCCGACCCCATAAACTGTATATATTCTTGATCAGGGCGACGAGCTGAGTCGATTGAGCTTTGTCCGTCCGTCTGTTTCTACTCAAACTAGTCTCTCAGTTTAAAAGCTATCGAGCTGAAACTTTGCACAGAGTCTTCTTTTTACTGCACGCTGCTAATATGTCGGAACCGACCGGATCGGATAACTATATCTTATAGCTGACATAGGAACCATCGGTCGGAAAATGGGTCTTAGTGAGAAAAACTTTTTTGTTTTCAATGTTAGCGTCCTTAATTCGGTCATTATTAATATTATAAGCTTTCAAACAGATTTGCAACTTTTGGTCAAAATCGGATGACTACATCTTATAGCTGCCATAGGACCGATTGGTCGGAAAATGGGTCTTAGTGAAAAAACTTTTTTGTTTTCAAGTAAATCGCTCTTAAGGTCGGTGATTCTGAATATTAAACGCTTTCGAACTAATTTAAAAAAGCTGATCGACATCGGGTGAGTATATCTTAAGGTTGCCATAAGGACCGATCGGTCGAAAATGGTTCTTAGTAAGAAATTTTTTTTGTTTTTAATTTTAGCGTCCTTAAACTCACTGATTACTAATTCTTTATGCTTTCAAATATATTCGCAAAATTTGGTCGAAATCGGTTGACTATATCTTAACGGGCCGATCGGTCGGAAAATGAGTTTTTGTTTTAAATTTTATCTTTCTTCAAATCGGCGATTGTTAATTTGATATGTGTCGGGTCACGCAGCCGATAATCTGTGAATCATTTTCGTAATTTGTTCCATGGTGCAACTTAACGTAACTAAATGCATTGTTTTGACTTGGTGTTGCCCATGGTTTTCGCTTAGACATAAACACACACAAATATTGTAAATTTATCTCTCTATTGTATTTGCATGTAAGCTGCTCTCTGTCGGTTCGCGATCTAACGGCTTGCATTCTCTCGCTTATCTATTTAATTTCTTCTCGCTTGCATTTTGGGCATCCGCTGGCTTAGCCTGCCCACACGCATAGTTAGTTGCTTATCGTAGGTTGCAGTGGACAGTTGGTCCACTCTCCTAATTCTTGAACTCATTTGCTAATTGGAGGTTCCAGCTGACAGCCGGTTCCACTCCTAACCAGTCGCAATCTCGAAATCGTAGCGGACACTTGGTCCCAACTTTCGCTTGTATACTCAGTCTTTTCGCAATCTCAGCATCGAAGCGGACCTTTGCTCCCAGCTCAACTCGCAAATAAAAACCCGAAATTGAAACAAAAACCGTCTAATTTATTTAAATAAATCGCAACTAAAACTAACAAAAAAGCTTGTTAGTCAAACATTGGTGACCCCGACGTGATATGTGCACTAAACAATTATAAAATTATTAACAAATTGTGAACAATTCGTGTGCGCAAACTCACAAGCATTACCGGCACAGTTACTTTCCGAATTCATTTCGTTTCGTTGACCTGTGTGTGTGTGTGGTTAAATTGGTGAGCAGAAAAAGAATTCTGTGGGTGTGTGATCAATTCGCTTACAACAATAAAAAAAATATTGATCAAAAAACAATCGAGTTACATGGTCGTTTTATCTGTCGGCTTTTACATAAATACCGCAACGCCCGCGCCTGCGTAAACGCACACACACGCACACACATACATACATACATAGCAAGGCCCGTTGCTTTGAGTGCAGTTATTCAATTGCCGTTTATTTCGTTGCTGTTGTCTTTCGATTTTCGCGCATTTGTATTTTGGCTGCTGTTGCCATGCAAAACGCAATGGAAGAGCCAATCACGCGTTCGTCGTCTGCAAACAGGGTGCTGTTTCTAAAACTCAAGACTGCTTCAATTTATGCCCGCTTGCAGAAAGTGCAATCTATATTGACTGCCGAGTTTCTCAGTTCATGCGTCGACATTGGTTTAACAGTGAGATCGGAGCAGATTGAAGATTTGCAGAAATCGTTTGATCTCGCTCATGATAGCCTGGAATGCTTGAACTTAAATGAAATCGGGAGTCAGTTGCGGTTAGATTTCGATGACTTAGCGAAGTCATTAAATATATTAATTCGACTCGAAATTCGCCGGCGCCGCAATCCAATGCCATTAAGTTCAGCACAACACGAGCCCATATCGAATACGACTGCGTTCAACAACATTGTTCCCGATCCTGTTGGTGTTTTCAACCACGTACTTCCTGCACCCGTTGACGCACTTGAACCAGTTAATTCCGAGCCTGTTGCCGATTTCATCCATGTGGATCATGCTCCAGTTGATGAACTTCAACTCATTTTTACTGGTCGACTTGCTGCATTCAACCACACAGTTCCTCAGCCTTTTGCTGAGCGTGAACCAGTTGTTACTGATCCCTTTGCTGCATTGAACTACATAGTTCCTGCTCCTGTTGCTGCGCTTGAACCAACCGTTCCAGCTATTGCTTCTGTTCGCAAGTGCCTTGGTGTTGCTATTGATCCTCAACCCAAATCTGAAGCATCGACCGGGCCGCCTGCTGCGACTTTTGAGGTGGATTACAATTGCCGGACTGAACTTTGCTCTATGGTGTCCGCAATCCCAGAGATTCACCAGGTTGGTGCCAACATAAAGAATCGGAAGAACACATCGACATCGCCCAAGGATTCTACTTTGGATAAAATCTGGTTTTTTGGAATATCGATCGCTAACAATTCTCGTATCATTTGCATCGATAATCAACTTTTCGTTTTGCAGGCACACATCGCTAAGAGCTTTGGGCTAGGAAGACTCGACAACGCAGAAATGTTGCACGAATCCATCCCACTGATTCGCAACGTACATTGCTTGGAGCACTTTGGCGGGAAAGAGTTTCATCCTAACATTCGACTCTTATCGCCGCCGCCAATGCCTATGTTCCTGTTTCATTGCGCTTCGTCCCATGCACCACATTGGGTGTCAACTTTGTCTGTAGCCCTTTGTCTCTGCAGCGATGATGTGCTCCTACTTGCTGCTGGCGTCCCATGTCAAAATAGGATCGGCCAAACTGTTAAATGGCGTACCTTGCCATGTCGCTTTATATTCGTCACGGATTTTGGAATATACTTTCCTAAAAATAGCCAACCATTTACAAACGAAAAATTATCGGATACACCGACTGATATTGGGGCAGCCAGGTCGGCCACTGATGAATGTTTCAGATACATTAGCTTGCACGTTCAAAATGTGGACTACTCAGCAATGACAATCATCGTTTTGATAGAATCTACCATAAGAGGAAGTCACCCCAACTTCTTTGTCTACGTTACTAACTGGCATGTAACGTTCTACAGCAGGAATCCGGCCACTTCTTCCAGCTCACGGCCAACTAGGTTGCTGCGTGGAGCAATTCTATTCAATGACCTGACCTGGATCGAGCAAACTAAGCTGGTGCCTAATTCGTCTGTTCATTATGCTTTGCTCATTATGTCACTACCAGATGCCAGCAAATATCTATATCGTAATACTACTAGAGCATCTGTACAACTCGGCACACATTTGTTAATGCGTCTCTGGAAAGCTTTTTGCTGTTTGAAACATCTTATTGCATCTCGATCGCTGGACTTGGAGATTCATCAGTTCATCATTCAGCTCTACCGATGTCACCTTCAAATTGCTGTCACGACCAGCTCCCATAATCTCATGTTCATGACGGAACCTCGAAATTATATAGCATTCATTTGGATTGGATGCTGGGCAAGTGATGGAAAATGGCTTGTGGCAAAGCATCAGCGTCGGAGCTATCTATTCACACAATTTAGATGCGCTCGCAAGGAGTTACGCTTGATGCTGATTCAGAAGACGAAACATAGACTACCCTGCTCGTTCATGGACTTGCCTGTTGCCAATCTTGGAGAGCAACAATCCTGCTTAGACTGCTTCACTGTAGTCTTTAACTCTCATCTTCTTGTTCTAGGTCTGGCTGTCAATATCGCTGTCGACAACAATAGGACCCATTCTCCCTTGCGGGTGCTGCTGCCAGAAGCGCATCAGTGGCGCACTCCGAAGCCTGTTTGGGCGATCGGCAACTTGTTTCTGGTTAGAGACGAGAATCTCCTACTCTTGAAATGGCCGTTAGCACGAGTGGTCGAGCTAATTTCTGGAGGAGATGGTGCATCCCGAGTGGCTCTGTTACGAACTACAATTGGAGTTATAGTGCGAGCAGTCATATGCGGCTGCTGCTCCTTATAGATGACGTCGTCTGTGCACCAGCATGGACTATACATTCCTAAGACAGTTGTCGGCGAAACATGGCTGCTTCCCTTGGTCTTTGTTGAAAGGCTGGCTTTCAACGGGGGGAGTATGTCGGGTCACGCAGCCGATAATCTGTGAATCATTTTCGTAATTTGTTCCATGGTGCAACTTAACGTAACTAAATGCATTGTTTTGACTTGGTGTTGCCCATGGTTTTCGCTTAGACATAAACACACACAAATATTGTAAATTTATCTCTCTATTGTATTTGCATGTAAGCTGCTCTCTGTCGGTTCGCGATCTAACGGCTTGCATTCTCTCGCTTATCTATTTAATTTCTTCTCGCTTGCATTTTGGGCATCCGCTGGCTTAGCCTGCCCACACGCATAGTTAGTTGCTTATCGTAGGTTGCAGTGGACAGTTGGTCCACTCTCCTAATTCTTGAACTCATTTGCTAATTGGAGGTTCCAGCTGACAGCCGGTTCCACTCCTAACCAGTCGCAATCTCGAAATCGTAGCGGACACTTGGTCCCAACTTTCGCTTGTATACTCAGTCTTTTCGCAATCTCAGCATCGAAGCGGACCTTTGCTCCCAGCTCAACTCGCAAATAAAAACCCGAAATTGAAACAAAAACCGTCTAATTTATTTAAATAAATCGCAACTAAAACTAACAAAAAAGCTTGTTAGTCAAACAATATGTTTTCAAAAAGATACGCAAAACTTGGTCGAAATCAGATGTTTATCTGTTGGAAAATGGGTTTTAGTTAGAAAAATTTTTGATTTTTATGTAAGCGTTCTTAAACTCTCACATTTCAAAAACAGCATTTGCAAGGGTATAAAAACTTCGGAACAGACGAAGTAAACTTGGCCTTCTCGTTTTAGTTATGAACAATTCACTGTACATTCTTTCACTTTTAGATAAATGTACAGATTTTAATAATAAATTCGGCTTTGAGGTTATTAAAATCAAATAAAATGCGAAAACATAGAATGCAACATTTGGTTTTATTGATATAGAAAAGGAAAACAGTTCTGAATGATTCAGATAAGGAAAATGCAACCAGTATCCCCCATTTATTTCCTTCTATCTAAAAATCACAACCACAAAAGAAAACCCAAAAAAAAAAGAAAATCCAAATCTTTGCAAACATAAAACAAATTAACACTTGCGCTTATGGCCAAAAATAAAGCAATTCATTTAAATGAATTGCCCACGCAAAATGCAAAAACCGCAAAAGAGAACACTGAAAATATTATACTAAAAAGACAGCGCTGACAACTTGCTCCTCCTCCTGCTCTGCTCTTGCACCCACTTCATCACATGCCTTGCTGCACAGTTGGCAACTTGTTACGCATAGCCAGCACACCCTTCCCCAATCACAGCTAGCCCGAACCAGAGCCGGACAGCCAGCCAGTCAGCCAGCATATGTATGTCTGTCCGTCTGTCTGTCTGTTTGTACTTGTATATATCATCATTAAGTTTTTGTGCCCGCTGTGGTCGTCATCGTTTTGCTTTTGTCGCCATTCTGTCTCGATTTCTGCAACTATTTATATGCCAACATTTTTTCTTGGCACAGTTTCGAACGGGCCAACCCAACCAGCTGGCTAGCTGGCTATTTTCCTACCTCTGGCAATTTGTCTTGCCACAGCCAAAAATGTTGGCTTATCGTGACCAATGTGGCCTATAAATTTCACCCTCTTAAGCAGAGCCTGTGATAATTTGTTTATTGTTTGCACAGGGATTGAGTTATACCATTTTGATGGGTCGGAGAGAGAGAAAACTGCAAATCATAAAGATTAACCCAACAACGACATAGATCTTTGTCATTTACACATTTGTTTGAGGGTAAACAAACAAACAAACATGCAAACCAATGCAGGTCACCCGTCCCAGACACTTTTCCACTTTCACTAATTGTCTATTCTGTAGCTGAATCGGAAAAAGACAAAAAAACAAAACACAACAAAAACCGCAGACAGCAAATGGTGAACGTGCCCGGGGCGGCAACAAGTCAGTGAGAAAAAGAGACAGAAATGATAAACTGAAATGATTGCGCACAAGTTCTTTCTATTGGAAACCAATTTTTTCAAGTTAAGCTCCAAAATGATCAATAAATTGATCTTATCATCATCAATTTACTTTACTTCAATTTTGAGCCAAGATCATTGAAGTAATCATATGGATTCGAAAATTGAGTTGATGGAAATGTTGAAAAGAAGGGGTGTTTTTACAATTCGGGAATGAATAGATTCAAGTTGATATTTCCATTAGCAGTTATAGCTTTTGGTGTCGATCTCATCTTATTAGCTTTAGCTTTTAATGGCATTGCCCTCAAATTTTATGTCACTTTTCCGTTGAACTTCTGACTCTTGTACGTCTGAGTACTGAGTCAGTACTGAAATTAGCTCATGAATTCATTTCCGTCAGAGTCCAGGACCTGAACAGTACTAAATTCATGAGTAGTACTCAAACAGAACAGAAGTCATTCCTTGTGAATACGCGAAAAACAATATGAGTATTATTCCAAAAATATTCTTTAAAAAAATATAAGTACACAGAGAAAAAAATTATGCAAAATCTACACAAAAATGTAGGATTTCTACACGTCTTGACCGGGATTTTCAACCCATAACGTTTGTGTAGCTTTTCTGCACTCCGCGTTTAGATATTGAAATCCAACACGTTACGTGCAGCTTTTCTGGACGCCGTGTTTAGCTTTCTCATTTCAACACGTGGCGTGTAGCTTTTATATACGCCGCGTTTTGTTTTCTCAACAAGCTATTAAAAATGATTTTCAAGCTCCCATGGCATTTGCACCATATGTAGCCAATGTAGAAATGATAGCAGTCAAACTAAGCCAACTGACAGATAACTTCAATGATAGAGTGTAGTATTCGTGTGGTATTCAGATTGCTGCATGAAAAATGTAAAAGTTATTTGGAAATAAGCAGATTTTCTAATGTCGTTTAGACTTTGCTTTTGCCCACGCAGCATTTAGCTGCGTTATATTAGATATTGAAATCCTACACGTTACGTGCAGCTTTTCTGCATATCTTATAGGTGACCGATCGGTCGGAAAATGGGTCTTAGTGAGAAAAACTTTTTGGATTTCTATGTTAGCGTCCTCAAAATCGTCGATTAGTAATATTATATGCTTTCAAACAGATTTGCAAATTTTGGTCAAAATCGGATAACTATATCTTATAGCTGCCATAGGACCGATCGGTCGGAAAATGAGTCTTAGTGAGAAAAACTTTTGTATTTTCAAGTAAATCGTTCTTAAGGTCGGTGATTCTTAATACTAAACGCTTTCAAACTAATTTGAAAAAGTTGATCGACATCGGGTGACTATATCTTATGGTTGCCATAGGACCGATCGGTCGCAAAGGTTCTTAGTAAGAATTTTTTTTTTGTTTTTAATGTTAGCGTCCTTAAACTCACTGATTACTTATTCTATGTGCTTGAAAATAGATTCGCAAAATTTGGTCGAAATTCGATGACTATATCTTAAGGCTGCCAAAGGAACGATCGGTCGAAAAATGAGTCTTAGTGAGAAAAACTTTTTTGTTTTAAATTTTATCGTTCTTAAACTCAGCGATTGTTAATTTGAAAAGTTTTCAAAAAGATTCGCGAAATTTGGTCGAAGTCAGATGTTTATATGTTGGAAAATGGGTTTTCGTTAGAAAAATTTTGGATTTTAATGTAAGCGTCAGACTCTAAACATTTCAAAAACAGCATTTGCAGGGGTATTTCGGCACAGACGAAACTAGCTTGGCTTTTTCTTTTTTATTTTTATACTCTGTACCGAAGGTACATAGAGTATATTAAGTTTGTGCAAAAGTATGTAATAGGGAGAAGGAATCGTTTCCGACCCTATAAAGTATATATATTCTTGATCAGCATCAACAGCCGATTCGATATAGCCATGTCCGTCTGTCCGTCTGTCTGTCCGTATGAACGAAGAGATCTCAGAGATGGTAAGAGATAGAGGTTTGACATGTATGGGAAATATATTTCTTATACTTGCAGGCAGATCAAGTTTATTTTCAATTTTTGCCACGCCCCCTCCCGCCCCCGCAATTTGGAAAAAACTTCATATCTCCTACAGTTTTGGAGATAGATCGTTCGTTCCTTCTAGAGATACTTGTAAACAAAATTATTTATCGATTTGCTGAAGGAATGATAAAGATCGGATGAACGATACTCAAGTTATGGGCAAAAAACGGCCAGTTAACACTTGAAACTAAATGTTTGAAATTAAATGTTTTCTGTCACAATACTATGATTTCCTCGTACTCTTTAGACTTTAAATGAAAGATTGATTCATGTATAGTTCCAAAAGAAAAGTATACAACAATCTTGAAATTGTATGATCAAAATGGTCTAATTCAATCTCGAATCTAAATTTAGAGTGTACAAAATGATTTTGATTTAAGGACGACAAAGTGCACAATGACCAATGACTTCAAACCAGGGCTTAATATCGGAACCGGTACCGGAACCGTTAACCGAAATAAACCCGTTCCAAATCAAGTACCGGAACCGGAACCGGAACCTATACAAATTGTTTTTTGAGAACCGAAAACCCTTAACCGTTATTAATGGAACCGATATCACCGGAACGAAACCGAAACGTTGGTACCGGTACAGTTTCGGTTTTTTTCGCTTTTCCACAGCGCATCGTAGTTTTGGTCACGCTTTGAAGAACAAACTACAGAACATTTCTCAACATTCGCTCCAGTTTTGCGGCTGCAGATAGCGACTTTCTTCTGCACCGGAAGTGTGGTACAGATCGCGAAATTGTACGCATATTAGAATCAGCGGAGGTGGCCACAACTAAACTTTAGGCCGTAAATCTAGTTTTTGGTGATTTTTATTTTTCATTTGGATACACTGCAAATTGAAAATGTGAAAAATTCGTCCTCTCTAGCGAAAACGTTTGTTCAAAGAAAGCGAGGAAAATCACTTTTTAAAACAATGCTTTTTTATGTGGCATATTTTTGGACCCTAGTTATAACTCAACGCTAAGTACTGAGCAAAAAGATTGTACATGAATACAATAAATATTTATGCACAAATTTCGTCGGTTGCTGATCAATCACTGCTTAATGATGAATGCAGTTCTAATACTAGTTCATCTAAAGCGCCGACGAAGTTGAGGCACATATGATATTGTAGGAAAAGAAACTTGGTGATAAAAATACGTCAATTGTGTCAACAAATAAGCTACTGGATTCCATTAAGACTTTTTCATACTTAAATGTGTTCGAAACCATGAAAACATTCTTAACTGGTGGTCAAAATCCTTCACAAAGTTCCCATAATTGTATGTGTCTTGCAAAAGTCTTGCTTTCTGTTCCAGATACGCGGGTTAGCGTGAAACGGCTATTCTCAAGCGTTAAATTTATAATGAATCTGCTAAGATGTTGTATAGACTCAACCACAATTGAATTGAATTTTGACTCGTTTTATTACACAAGAATAAAATGTATTAGGTTCATCTCAGAATTTTATTTTTCCAATATTAAAAATAAGTATTCCTTATACCGGTACGTACCGGTATACCGAAATAAAAATCCGGGTACCGTATCGAAACCGAATATCGAAATTGGTTGAAAACCGAAATAGAACCTTTAACCGAAACATCCATTTCGGTACGTACTGGTACCGGTACCGGAACCGAAATTCGTTTCGGGATTAAGCCCTGCTTCAAACCAATTACCCGTGACTGACGAATCATTAAAACACGAAAAATTACCAAAAAGGATATCAAATATTAGGTTTGATTGTTGGTTTAATGAATCTTCAGTCACTGAAAGTGACTCAGTATTATCATAATCATGTTTATTGAATTATGTGTGGTCAAATGTGGTATTGAAAAACAGTTTCTTAGTTATTTAGCGGTTTTATGACCATGGAAATTTCTTTAGCTGCTGATAGTTTCCTGGCATAATTTCACACTCGATTGATTGTGTGACTTTAAGATTCGTCAGCCACGTTAAATTGGTTTGAGAGAGAACTTTATAACGGAATCACACTTCAAATTGTGTCAGAAATTGTCAACACAAACGTCAGACGTCAACTCAGATTAGACCACATATGCAAATTTCTTAATGTGGGAGTACAGATATGTACATATCTATGGGGGTTAGGTAGCGTAGCCACATATTCGCGCTTGGCGTTGTCTGCGAGAGAAAGAACTTAAAACCTATTAAAGATTATTGGCCTGGTGCGAAGTCAACAACGCCCACTCGTACGCCCATTTTGTTTTTATTAAAAAGGGGATACCCCCACAGTTAGCTTCAGTGTTGCGCAACAATGTGTTCAGAAGAAGATAACAGAAAGAAAACGAAGTTTAGATACACTCTATAGAGTGCTCCGATACATAAGAGCTTAGTAGAGCTTAGAATACCATTCGAAATTATTCTTTTTCTGTCTAAGTCCCCTAAAAAAGCTCTCCATACTTCCCCCATAAAGTCTTGTACTATTAGTGTTTTTCTTTTTGCACAACTTTGCTCTTAGCCCTTTAAGGGCATTGAAAATGTGTCTTTCTTCATAATTTGTTAGGTCGAGCCAACATATTTTGTCCGGGCCCAGAAAGGAGTTGGTGACTGATTGACGGTAGCGTTGAAAGCGCTGGTCCATCAACACTCCAGAACTCTAGAAATGAAATGCATACATAACTCGTACTCGTACGTATGCAGATCGTCGTCTTGTGGCTCACGGCCACTTGACAGAGATCATTAATAAGATTTATGCGCTATTAGCAAAACCAGCCAGAGGCCATAAATAAGACAAGAACGTGAAGCGATGGAGATGGAGATGGAGAGGGACTTATCCAAGCCCCAAGCCCGTTGACAGAAGTGCGCCTGACTTTGGTCAGACATCTGGAGTTCTTGGGGTAACTGTGGAGAGACATGTTAGCCCCGGTTTGTGGAAGGCAAGTCGATAAGCTTATTTGTAATTAGACTTTAACTAAGACTTTAATGGCGTCAACGGTGATGGCAAGTTTGTTCTACATGTGTCATTTCTTAACTGGAAACTGTAGAGCAAATTTTTTGTCATTTCTAATTATAAATACGAGGACAAAGGAAGCTGAACAATTTGCTTACAAATAATTTATTGTTGTTTCGAATGATTCATTTGGTATTGCAGAAACATGGAATAACATAATTGGCAAGCAAATTATTACTACACAAAAAAAAAATGGGGCAATACAAATTAGTGTGGAGAAATGTTCGCTTTATCGGGAGTTCTTGGAAAAACACTTTAGCTATATTGTTAGGAAAATATAAATGAACATCAATTTAAAAACAATTTCAAATGAATTGATTTAACTAAAAAACTTTACTTTATTTTGTAAAAGAAATAATCAAATAAATAAAATAACAATTAAGAAAGTCGGTAAAACCCGACTATCATATTATATTACTCTGTACCCCCAAAGATTGTGTATATCTGCACAGAAAAAAATAATGATTAGATCTGGGTCTCAATATTATATTTTTTCATATCAATAAAAAGCCGATATGACACACTTGACATTGACCTCTTCGAAAATATCAAAGTGAAATTTTCGACAATATCAAAATAATATTTTATAAGATCAAATTAATATTTTATAATTTAATTATTAAACTAAGAAAAACGAGAAGGCCAAGCTAACTTCGTCAGTGTCGAAGTTTTTATACCCTTGCAAATGCTGTTTTTGAAATGTCAGAGTTTAAGAACGATTACATAAAAATCTAACAGTTTTTTAACTAAAACCCATTTTCCTACAGGTAAACATCTGATTTCGACCAAATTTCACGAATCTTTTTGAAAACATATCAAATAACCAAATTTAAGAAAGATAAAATTGAAAACAGAAAAGTTTTTCTCACTAAGACTCATTTTCCGACCGATCGGTCCTGTGGCAACCATAAGATATAGTCACCCGATGTCGATCAACTTTTTCAAATTAGTTTAATATTAAGAATCACCGACTTTAAGAACTATTTATTTGAAAACAAAAAAGTTTTTTTCACTAAGACCCATTTTGCGACCGATCGGTCCTATGGCAGCTCTAAGATATAGTCATCCGATTTTGACAAAAATTTGCAAATCTGTTTGAAAACATATAATATTTATTATCGCCGAGTTTTATGCCGCTAACATTGAAAACAAAAAAGTTTTTCTCACTAAGACCCATTTTTTGACCGATGGTTCCTATGGCAGCTATAAGATATAGTCATCCGATCCGGTCGGTTCCGACATATTAGCAGAGTGCAGTAAAAAGAAGACTCTGTGCAAAATTATAGCTCGATAGCTTTAAAACTGAGAGACTAGTTTGCGTAGAAACAGACGGACAGACAGACGGACAGACAGACAGACGGACAGACAGACAGACGGACGGACAAAGCTCAATCGAATCAGCTCGTCGCCCTGATCAAGAATATATATAGTTTATGGGGTCGGAAATGTATATTTTAATGCGTTGCAAATTTCTGGGCAAAATTATAATACCCTTTGCAAGGGTATAAAAATGAATTGGAAATGTTACTATTTATTTTTTACCTAAGTTCTATTATTTATTGTTTTAAAGATACAGAAAAAGAACGATTTAATAATTTTTTGACCCCGCACGTTACGAATTGGCATTGCATCTTACCGCACTGCGCTATCGGGCATGCGTGTGGTCACATGGCTGAGAGCCTACTTATATATTTCTTTACATTGCTTGAAGTTTCGATGTGAAACACTATTTGTCTCTTTCCCTTTTCGCATTTTCTGTACATCTCTTTCCCCTTGTGAGAGTTTCGAAACTTAAATAGATATCCTTTTGACCTTTTCTAATATCATTTGATAAATTGTTGTTACTTATGGTTTAAAAGAAACTTTACAGTTTAGAAATGATATGAAAAAAGTGTTAATTGACAAAATGTGAAATTAACCCATTAGTTAGAAGCCACACAAAGTGGCAAAAAAGCCCTATAGTGTGTTGCGGTCAGTGCTACCTATCATTATTGTTTGTTTTCTTTATATATCGTTCATCCGATCTTCCCCATTCCTTTGGCGGATCAATAAATAACACTACACCGAAAAAAATTGATATTTTTTCATATGAATTTTACTCCGATAAGAAAATATATCAAATTGATATGCTACAAATTTCAAATCGATATATTTTAACATATCATTATTACATTTTTTATATCATTCTGAAACTATTCAAAATCAATTTAAGTAAATGAGATTATTTTGGATCAGAATGATATTAGTGATATAAAAAAATTGATATTAAAAAGTTAATAAGGGTTATATCAACATAAAATGTATATTTTTTTTACTCTGTGTAGGCAGCAAGGTCCAGTAAATTGAAGAGTTGGTGGTGATTTTAGATGATTTTCAGAAATGGTCCTTCACTTAGAGATTTTTTGTAATTTGAGCTTAAAGTTGCTAAAAATGATTAGTGTGAGTTGGCTGGCTCTAGGTCCGAAAAAGTTGTGAACAAACACAACTTTTTCGGAACTTCTAGAGCCAGCCAACTCACACTAATTAAACATTAGAAAGGTCGCCAAATAAATTACAAATCTAAAAATGTATATTTTGACCCATCTTAAACAACTTTTGTGAGGAACCTATACTTTTGTTTGGACTAAATAAGATAACATCGTATAAGATAAGATCGTACAAATAAGATTATTGTAAATTACTATTTCTTTACTTTAAAATTAGCCATCCCAAAGAATTGTACGATTATTTTTAGTGAAGATACACCATTTTGAATACATACAATAAAACTAGAAAATTGTCTACTGCCCAAAGCTATGCCTTGCAAAAACAGTACAACAGGCTAGTACCCTGCAAACATTTTTTCGGATTCCTTATCTCTCTCGTCAAAAAGACAGTTTGGCGATAATTTTAGGGGAGTTTTCTCGAAATACATATGGAATCGCATTCTTAACATACAAGGGATAAAAAATCGATTTGTGGAATCGCTTTTTTTTTCATCCAATCCACTATGGTCCAGATGTCGTTTTTTTTTTTTAGCATAAAGTCGTTTTTTCGATGTTAACATATCGTTGTTTTCTTATTTTAATCTTAAAGTAAATTCATCGTACATTATAAAAATTTTAATTAAAAGCGCCACCAAAGCATTTTGAGAGCTTTTAAAAGTGAGCTAGCGATCAGCTGATTTCCGAATAGAAATTTGCGCCAAAATATTTAGTTGTTAAATTGGTCCAGAAAATTCAACTAAATTATGGAAAGTAATCAAGGTATGCACTATTTAATGTTTTATATATTGTTATTTTATGTGCTACCAAACATTATATTATATGCTATTGCCAAATATGATCCAAATCGGATGACTATAGCATATAACTGCCATAGGAACTATCGGAAAAGTAGTTCTAGTGAGAAAAACTTGTTTGTCTTCAACGCAAACGTGCCAAGACCTCGTATTTCTAAGTTTTCTATGCTTTTACATAATTCCACTAAGTTTTATGAAAATCGGACAACTATATAGTATAGCTGCCATACAAACGATGTCTGAAAAAAAGTTTTAGTAGGAAAAACTTTTTTGTTTTCAATGCTATCGCTACCAAACTTGTCACTGATCTGTATTATATGCTATCACACAATTCTGCCAAGTTTTACCCAAATCGAATGACTATAGCATATAGTTGCCATAGGAACTATCGGTCGAAAAAGTAGTTTTAGTGAGAAAAACTTTTTTGTCTTCAACGCAAACGTGCCAAAACCTCGTATTTATAAGTTTTCTATGCTTTCATATAATTCCACTAAGTTTTATGAAAATCGGACAACTATATAGTATAGCTGCCATACAAAAGATAAGTCTGAAAAAAAGTCTTAGTAGGAAAACCTTTTTTGTTTTCAATGCTATCGCTTCCCAACTTGTTACTGAGCAATACTGTATGCTACCACACAATTCCGCCAAGTTTGATCCAAATCGGATGACTATATCATATAGCTGCCATAAGAACTATCGGTTGAAAAAGTAGTTTTAGTGAGAAAAACTTTTTTGTCTTCAACGCAAACGTGCCAAAGCCTCGTATTTCTAAGTTTTCTATGCTTTTACTTAATTTCACCAAGTTTTATGAAAATCGGACAACTATATAGTATAGCTGCTATACAAAAGATAAGTCTGAAAAAAAGTCGTAGTAGAAAAAACTTTTTTGTTTTCAAAGCTATCGCTCCCAAACTTGTTACTGATCAATATTATAAGCTACCACACAATTCTGTCAAGTTTGATCCAAATCAGAAGACTATAGCATATAGCTGCCATAGGAACTATCGTTGGAAAACGAAAATCTAGTGAGAAAAACTTGTTGGTTTTTTATGGTAGCGTCTTTATACCTTCCAATTGTGAATATTATCAGTTTCCACATAATTTTGGGGAGTTTGGTTTAAATCGGATGAATATATGTATGTATCGTATAGCTGTCATATCACAAACTGGCAAGCAAATGCTCAAAGTAATGGCGCCATCAAGCTGCAAGGGTATATAAACTTCGGTCGAGACGAAGTTATATTATCTCTATTTTTTAAGCATTGAAATGAAACTGCTTTTTGGGAAATCTTTTCCAAATTCTTCAAGTCACTCACCATATTGCAGTAGCAGCAGATCCCAAATTATATCCCGTCTTTTCGATGTATTTGCACTCTGTGTACATTTCTTTCGATTCATTGAATTTGAATTGATTTGATAGGGATGAGGAGTATCATCAATGGAAACATTTGATGAGCTAAACAGGAAAAGCAAATTGTTATCATTGACTTGTACTGGCTTCTGCCATCATAAACACATGTCAAACATGAACTACTTACTATGTATTTTAACATTTTGTTCTTCTTTTTGCCTTTCCACATGCTGCTAATCAGAGATAGCCAGCCCCAGCCAAGTCTTTCCAAGAGTCGCTGTGTCTTGGTCGTGTGTTCGCATATTTGCATAGCAAATCGTAAGACTTTGCGTAGTCTTAAATAAATCACTTTAATTGTCGCCTTTAGATAAAGACCTCGCACACTGCGTGCACTTTTATTAGGTGATGTCAGTTTCAGTTCCAGTTCCATGACTGTCAAGGGGGTACGTGTATCGATGACACTTTAACATTTTTTTTTGTTTTTGGGTAAGCATGAGTCATTTGCAGTTGCATTTGAGATGAAAATTTGCATTTGATTCTGGACCTACTGTTATGATTCACGTACACAGACTGAAAGAGAGAGAGAGAGAGAGCCGGTTAGAGATCCTACTCCTGCTGAAGCAAATGGCACAAGCATGCTTGTGCGTTTACTTTTGCTGCCTCTCACGCACACCCAGACGATCGTTTGCTCAGCCGGCCGATTTGCCGAGAGCTTTTGTTTGCTGTTGTCGCCGGTTGGCAGTTGGCGGCTCCTATTTCCCACAGACTCTCAGCAGCATTCGTCGCGTGCACATCGCCCCGTTTAGTTTAGCTCGCAGCTCGTTTATAAAAAAATCGTACGCTTATTAAAAAATATTATTTTAAATAATATTGTGAAATTAAAAGTGAGTCAAATTTGGGCAGTGTAAAAAAAATAAAGGAATTGCAATGATTTTTTGAAAATAAGTGAAACTATTAAAACCAAGTGTATAACAAAAAGCTTAAAGTGTTTTAATTAAATAATAAATAACGTGCTGATAAGAATATATACAAATAAATGAATAAATATCATTAATTAAGAAAAACGTGCTGTTAAAAAAAATAATTAAATTGATTTATTAATTGTGAACAAACATAGCTTTGTGCTAATATTTCAAATATAAAATATATTAAATAAAATAAAGTACCCAGAAAATTATCAGTACTTGGCGTAACATTTTGTAATAGCCTTTTTACTTGCATAAAAATTTTATTTGAAATAAAATTGAAAAAATTTGCGAAATCTTTCAAATTTGAGCTAGAAAAACTACCTTACAAAGAACTTACAGTAAGAAAAAATTTATGAAATCGTCTCGGACCTTTCTGTCTGCTGTTTCTTGACCATCTCAACTTTTAGTTTAAAAGATTTGTGCAAAAAACTTGTCATAAAAGCTATTTTCTTTCTTATCTAAGACACAAAATCTTACAAATTGGTCTGAATAGACTGCGTATAACACTGTGACACATTTTTGAACTCCATAAAGTTGATAGCGTTGAGACCCAAAAATTCTGAAAGGGTATAAAAACCCTGTCTTGGTTTAGTCTGATTAGCTGCCGTTTTCTTTTTATTGCATTTTGAACTTTTCAGCTTCAGAGTAGGACTAATGATTAAATATCTCGTGAAATATTGTGAATTTTGCTTTTAAATCTTGAACAAAGTTGTTGCTCTTGGCTTGGCCTACAAATCATTTGTTTGTAGCAAATCAAAAAAAACTATATCTTCATACTCAAAATTACCAAATTTGCACAAAAAATACAAGTTTTGACACTTGAAACCCGTTTTAAATTTGGATAAGTGATACAGCACAAAGTTGTAGGGGAACCTGCTTTAGAAGCTTCAAAAAATCGATTTTTCCGAGGACTTTTTTGGACTTTTTTCTTCTCAAATTTTTTCATTAAAATATATGTCATATTATGCCTGGTACAAGCATTTCGCCGAGGCGCCTCGAGTGTGCATGTGTCGTGCGGCGGGAAAGATGCAGGTCGCAATTTCCATCTGAAACAAAAAAACCCAAAAAATGTTATATTTTCAATAGTATACCTTCTAGTCAAACCAAGAAAATTGAACAAAAAGTAAGAAATTCCAAAATTTTTCACAAATTAAAAAAAGAATCATTTTTTTTTTAAAAGAAATTAATTTCAGATTGTTTAAAAAGTGGGTTAATCATAACTTTCTTAAGGTTTTTTAGGTTCAACTAGAAGAGAATTTAATCCCGAATACAATTAATTCTGTCTCGTTTCGATAGGACGTTTAATTTTTTCCCTATCTTTCCCGCCAATTAGGAAAAATGGTAAAAATGAAAAACCGAGAAATCGCACGTCAAAGTTTTCGTATATAAACAAGAAAAAAAGTCGGTCAAGCCCGACTATAACATACTCTGTACCCTTAACGTCTCAGCTCGCATTTGCTCACGAGTTATACGCGCTCATCTCTAAGTTTCACTCTCTCTCTCTCACACTAAGATTGCCGTTCAATAGAATGCTGCGGTGGTGGGTGGGGTGGTGCTGGGTGTTTACTGGCCGTTTTTTGCTCATAACTTGAGTATCGTTCATCCGATCTTTATTGTTCCTTCAGCAAATCGATAAATAATTTTGTTTACAAGGTATCTCTAGAAGGTATGAACGATCTATCTTCAAAACTGTAGGAGATATGCCGTTTTTTCCAAATTGCGGGGGCGGGAGGGGGCGTGGCAAAAATTGAAAATAAACTTGATCTGCCTGCAAGTATAAGAAATATATGCCCCATACATGTCAAACCTCTATCTCTTACCATCTCTGAGATCTCTTCGTTCATACGGACGGACGGACGGACGGACGGACGGACGGACGGACGGACGGACGGACGGACGGACGGACGGACAGACGGACATGGCTATATCGACTCGGCTGTTGATGCTGATCAAGAATATATATACTTTATAGGGTCGGAAATGATTCCTTCTCCCTGTTACATACTTTTGCACAAACTTAATATACTCTATGTACCTTCGGTACAGAGTATAAAAATCATATATAAAAAATCTCGACGCTTGCTCACTATTTCTCCTGTAACTTTAAAAATATTTTGAATTTGCTTCTGAAATTTTAGGGACACATTCTTGGACAGTTTGGGTAGACATTTATGAAAAAAAAAAATCCGATTTTTTGAAGCCTCTAAAGCAGGCTCCCCCCTTAAGTTATGTTTTCTTACTATTTTCTTGATTTAATACAAAACAATCGAAAATTTGGACTGTATCAGCCAATTGGTACCAAAAATTGCCATTTTGCGAGTTTTGGTTCCAGTTCTACATGCTTAAGGGCCCATAACTATACAAAGGACCAATCGAATGAAGTTGATATGTTCCAATCGTTTGTTTGTTTAAGTCCAAGCTACGTTTTTGTCCTGCATTGCTTAGTCAAATTCGTTACAGTTTTCAAGACAGTGTTAATAAACAGTACAAAATGAGGGGAAACATGATGATTTTAAGACATTTTTGTAATTTTGAGTATAAAGATGTGACTTTTTGGACTTGTTACTTAAGAATGTTTTGTAAGCCAACCCAAGAGCAACGACTTCCTCTAAGACGTCAAAGCGAAACTTTAAAAAGTTCATGAGATATGGAGTTTCAAATCCCAATCAGAAGCTGAAAACTTCAAAGTGCAATAAAAAGAAAACGGCAGCTAAACAGACCAAATCCATCGTTAGAAATTTTAGTAGGGTCTTTCTTGGTAATTTTAAGGTAAATTGCAAAAATAAGTAAAAAAAAAAAAAAAAAAAAATAGTGTTGCAATAATGATCAAACCCGAACCGAAATCGGAGCATACAAATGAAAAATAAATTTTGGTTAAAATGTTTGGGCATTTTCAAAAAAGGGTCCACCGAGACCTAATATATTAAAGTGGTTAAAGTCACTATGATTTATCAAAATTTTATGGCGAAGCAGTCAAATTGAACAAATGTAAGCTAATCTCACAATTCTTCATAACCCATTTTGAAACATTCGGTTTTACTGCCGCGCTAGATCAATTTTTCTAATTTGAAATTTAATATTGCATATTTTTGTTGATAAAAGTGCTTACAGATTTCTTTTACTTTTGCTATGTATATGGGGTTTGGTGACCTGTTTTTGATTTTAGTCAAACTTACATCTGGCTAGCTCAAGGTCTATGGTTGAGTATAATTCTTTATAACCAACACAAATCAACAGATATTGATTATAAAATTTTTGGAATAGCAATTAGGTATGTCCGTACAACGATCGCTGTTTCGAGAATAACCAAATTCTCTCATCAGCGGACTTGTTTTGCTGTTCACACTTCAAACAAACATCCAGTTAAAGACATAGGAATTCCAATGTTGTAAATTCGCAGTTCTGTACCCTTTACAAGGGTATAAAAATTCAAATTTTGAATTGGAACTTGGAACGGATACCGTCTATGGACCTAAATCTAAGTAAAGGTCTATCGTAATCGTAAAAATATTTATAAAAAATGAGCCACATATGGGCATTTCCAGCCTTTATTATTAAGAAAAACTAAGAAATACCTAATAAAAATTTGCACATTTGGAATTTTGGAAATACGTAATAAAAAAATTTTCCATTTGGATTTTTTGATTGCATTTTATGGGCACTTTATTTTTTATGCAGAAGCTGGGAGTTTTCGACAGTAGGTTCCTAAGAAACTGACGCACAAACAGGCATATGGAAGTGGCTTATGCTGGCATTTATTCAAATGTAAAAGTCTTATTATCTATATTTCTATTTATTAATAGCTGTTTTGTTGAAAAATATTTCTCTCCTTGCTTATTTTTTTTTGTAGACAACTCTCTAAAATATTATTAGATTTTAAAAGCTGTGAGTACATTGGCATTATCTGTCTTAAAGGACCAAATATAAATTATAAAATGCTTCTAAGCGATGCTAAGCGAAAAACGTATAATCTCAAGTTTAGAGTCGATTTTTCTAATCGTCAGCTGATAACACAGTGCAACACCAAAAAGTTGATCAGGTCAAGACCCAAAATTTTTGAAAGTGTTTGATGTATTAGTATAAAAACTTGGTCTGGTTAGCTGACGTTTTTTTTTTATAAGTCAAAAATTCAAAACATTTATTCAAATCAATAAAATAATAAAACAAATCAACATAAAACAACAAAAATAAATGTAGTTTTTAATTTTTTACCGAAAATATTGAGTTTTTCTATTTTTTATGACAGTTGTACCTGCTCGAGCCTATAACTATATGAAAGAGTTAATATATGAAGTTGATTCGTTCTAACAGTTTGTTTATTCCGGTCTAAGCTACAACTTTGTACTGTATTACTTGTCCAAATTTGTAACGGGTTTCAAGATAAAGTTGAAAAACTGTCAAAAGTGTTCAAAACTTCGATTTTTTGGGCTTTGGGACTTTGCTTAAAGGCCTATTTCCAGAAAGCACGAAAATAAATTTTTATGTCAAACCTCACATGAATAGAAACACTTTTGTCACCAATATCGGCAAGTGCCATATGGGCATAAGACAGAATTTCACACAATTTTGAAAATAATATCTGCCATTTCTACTCCTTTTTCTTTCGTTTATAAGCCACCTTGTTTTAAACAATAAAACCCCCAATGATGGCCTTAATATTTCCAGATTATTTTAGCTTTGTTTTTAAGCATTAGTGTGCCCAACCTATCGCGACTTAAAGAATACCTTAAAAAGTAGTTCAGGATTATTGTAAGGGTGCTTATCAGTAAACGGCTTCGTTCGATTGCAAAACGCTCACACATTATTCAACACCCGAATAACCAGGCTTCGCGCTCTATTCATCAAACTTGCATACTCAACATGTTCGCAGCAGAGTTTTATTCGAAATCAATTGTTGGCACTTCTGATTATAATCATGTTTGACTTTATTCCAATCAGTTCGGCTGATTGTTCGTTTGGCTCAACGACGATTGTTTAGAGTGAGCGAAAATCACCTCGTATGAATAAACTCTTGCAAAGACGTATAGGCGCTGCTGGCAGATATGGAAAGAGAGACAGAGAGAGAGAGAGCAATGTCAGAGCATTGCTCACGATGCGCTGGCCAGTCAATTCTGAGTTTTGTTCGATTGAACACACAATGCGTTTGCCGGTATGCATCTGATTATATTCAATACTGAGTTTTGTTCGATGAATACGAATATATACATACACGTTGGATCACATAACTCTAGCTCAGCCGCTCGAAGCGATTGCGTTGTGAGTTAAATATATTCAGCTCTGAGTTTTGTTGATTGATTAAATGTGAGTAAGAATTTTTGTGTATGAGCCAATCAAGAAAAAAGTGATTTTTGCAGTTCTCTGGTGCTTATGACTAGTTCATTGATACAGTTAAAACTGCTTTACACGTTCATACATGTTCCTGATTTTATTCTTATGAACCCGTTCTCCGAATCTGAACTCAAAAAGTTTCGAGAATTACAATTCCCTGCCAATTTTTAGAAGGCTTGCAGCCCAGTTATAAGCTTTGATT